>JAKVIS010001424.1:0-33924 GCA_033119425.1 Bufotes viridis
TTTTGGCGGACACTATTATACTTTGCGAGCCACTGCTGGGACACCAGATTCAGGGTATTGCTATTTTGGCAATTGAATTTAACCCCAGAACAAAATATATGTTTTGGCTGACATTATTATGCTTTGCCAGCCAGTGCTGGTACACCAGATTCAGGGTATTGCTATTTTAGCAATTAAATTTCACCCGAGAACAAAATATATGTTTTGGCGGACACTATTATACTTTGCCAGCCAGTGCTGGGGTACCAGATTCAGGGTATTGCTATTTTGCAATTGAATTTCGCCCCAGAACAAAATTTATGTTTTGGCTGACACTATTATACTTTGCCAGCCAGTGCTGGGGTACCAGATTCAGGGTTTTGCTATTTTGCAATTGAATTTCGCCCCAGAACAAAATTTATGTTTTGGCTGACACTATTATACTTTGCCAGCCAGTGCTGCGATACCAGATTAAGGGTATTGCTCTTTTGGCAATTAAATTTCACCCCAGAACAAAATTTATGTTTTTGCGGACACTATTATACTTTGCCAGCATCTGCTAGGATACCAGATTCAGGGTATTGCTATTTTGGCAATTGAATTTCAACCCAGAACAAAATATATGTTTTTGCTGACACTATTATACTTTGCCAGCCAGAGCTGGGACACCAGATTCAGGGTATTGCTATTTTGGCAATTGAATTTCACCCCAGAACAAAATATATGTTTTGGCGGACTCTATTATACTTTACCAGCCAGTGCTGGGACACCAGATTCAGGGTATTGCTATTTTGGCAATTGAATTTCACCCCAGAACAAAATATATGTTTTGGCTGACACTATTATACTTTGCCAGCCAGTGCTGGGACACCAGATTCAGGGTATTGCTATTATGGCAAGTAAATTTCACCCCTGAACAAAATATATGTTTTGGCAGACACTATTATACTTTACCAGCCAGTGCAGGCACACCAGATTCAGGGTATTGCTATTTTGGCAATTGAATTTCACCCCAGAACAAAATATATGTTTTGGCTTACACTATTATACTTTGCCATCCAGTGCTGGGGCACCAGATTAAGGAATTGCTATTTTGGCAATTGAATTTCACCCCAGAACAAAATATATGTTTTGGCTGACACCATTATACTTTGCCAGCCAGTGCTGGGTCATCAGATTCAGGGTATTGCTATTTTGGCAATTAAATTTCACCCGAGAACAAAATATATGTTTTGGCGGACACTATTATACTTTGCCAGCCAGTGCTGGAACACCAGATTCAGGGTATTGCTATTTTGGCAATTGAATTTCACCCCAGAAAAAATATACCCTGTTACAGACAGATTTAAACTAGGCCTTCAAATGCAGGAACACCAGATTCAGGGTATTGCTATTTTGGCAATTGTATTTCACCGCAGAACAAAATATATGTTTTGGCTGACACTATTATACTTTGCCAGCCAGTGCTGAGACATCAGATTCAGGGTATTGCTATTTTGGCAATTAAATTTCACCCGAGAACAAAATATATGTTTTGGCGACACTATTATACTTTGCCAGCCAGTGCTGGTACACCAGATTCAGGGTATTGCTAATTTGGCAATTGAATTTCACCCCAGAACAAAATATATGTTTTTGCGGACACTATTATACTTTGCCAGCCAGTGCTGGGACACCAGATTCAGGGTAGTTCTATTTTGGCAATTAAATTTCACCCCAGAACAAAATATATGTTTTGGCTGACACTATTATACTTTGCCAGCCAGTGCTGGGGTACCAGATTCAGGGTATTGCTATTTTGCAATTAAATTTCGCCCCAGAACAAAATTTGTGTTTTGGCTGACACTATTATACTTTGCCAGCCAGTGCTGCGACACCAGATTAAGGGTATTGCTCTTTTGGCAATTAAGTTTCACCCCAGAACAAAACTTATGTTTTTGCGGACACTATTATACTTTGCCAGCATCTGATAGGACACCAGATTCAGGGTATTGCTATTTTGGCAATTGAATTTCAACCCAGAACAAAATATATGTTGTTGCTGACACTATTATACTTTGCCAGCCAGAGCTGGGACACCAGAATCAGGGTATTGCTATTTTGGCAATTGAATTTCACCCCTGATCAAAATATATGTTTTGGCTGACTCTATTATACTTTACCAGACAGTGTTGGGACTCCAGATTCAGGGTATTGCTATTTTGGCAATTGAATTTCACCCCAGAACAATATATATGTTTTGGCGGACTCTATTATACTTTACCAGCCAGTGCTGGGACACCAGATTCAGGGTATTGTTATTTTGGCAATTGAATTTCATCCCAGAACAAAATATATGTTTTGGCTGACATTATTATGCTTTGCCAGCCAGTTCTGGGACACCAGATTCAGGGTATTGCTATTTTACCAATTAAATTTCACCCGAGAACAAAATATATGTTTTGGCGGACACTATTATACTTTGCCAGCCAGTGCTGGGGTACCAGATACAGGGTATTGCTATTTTGCAATTGAATTTCGCCCCAGAACAAAATTTATGTTTTGGCTGACACTATTATACTTTGCCAGCCAGTGCTGCGATACCAGATTAAGGGTATTGCTCTTTTGGCAATTAAATTTCACCCCAGAACAAAATTTATGTTTTTGCGGACACTATTATACTTTGCCAGCATCTGCTAGGATACCAGATTCAGGGTATTGCTATTTTGGCAATTGAATTTCAACCCAGAACAAAATATATGTTTTTGCTGACACTATTATACTTTGCCAGCCAGAGCTGGGACACCAGATTCAGGGTATTGCTATTTTGGCAATTGAATTTAACCCCAGAACAAAATATATGTTTTGGCGGACTCTATTATACTTTACCAGCCAGTGCTGGGACACCAGATTCAGGGTATTGCTATTTTGGCAATTGAATTTCACCCCAGAACAAAATATATGTTTTGGCTGACACTATTATACTTTGCCAGCCAGTGCTGGGACACCAGATTCAGGGTATTGCTATTTTGGAAATTAAATTTTACCCCTGAACAAAATATATGTTTTGACAGACACTATTATACTTTACCTGCCAGTGCTGGCACACCAGATTCAGGGTATTGCTATTTTGGCAATTGAATTTCACCCCAGAACAAAATATATGTTTTGGCTGACACCATTATACTTTGCCAGCCAGTGCTGGGGCACCAGATTCAGGGAATTGCTATTTTGGCAATTGAATTTCACCCCAGAACAAAATATATGTTTTGGCTGACACTATTATACTTTGCCAGCCAGTGCTGGGACACCAGATTCAGGGTATTGCTATTTTGGCAATTGAATTTCACCCCAGAACAAAATATATGTTTTGGCGGACACTATTATACTTTGCCAGCCAGTGCTGGGACACCAGATTCAGGGTATTGCTATTTTGGCAATTGAATTTCACCCCAGAACAAAATATATGTTTTGGCTGACATTATTATACTTTGCCAGCCAGTGCTGGGACACCAGATTCAGGGTATTGCTATTTTACCAATTAAATTTCACCCGAGAACAAAATATATGTTTTGGCGGACACTATTATACTTTGCCAGCCAGTGCTGGGGTACCAGATTCAGGGTATTGCTATTTTGCAATTGAATTTCGCCCCAGAACAAAATTTATGTTTTGGCTGACACTATTATACTTTGCCAGCCAGTGCTGCGATACCAGATTAAGGGTATTGCTCTTTTGGCAATTAAATTTCACCCCAGAACAAAATTTATGTTTTTGCGGACACTATTATACTTTGCCAGCATCTGCTAGGATACCAGATTCAGGGTATTGCTATTTTGGCAATTGAATTTCAACCCAGAACAAAATATATGTTTTTGCTGACACTATTATACTTTGCCAGCCAGAGCTGGGACACCAGATTCAGGGTATTGCTATTTTGGCAATTGAATTTAACCCCAGAACAAAATATATGTTTTGGCGGACTCTATTATACTTTACCAGCCAGTGCTGGGACACCAGATTCAGGGTATTGCTATTTTGGCAATTGAATTTCACCCCAGAACAAAATATATGTTTTGGCTGACACTATTATACTTTGCCAGCCAGTGCTGGGACACCAGATTCAGGGTATTGCTATTTTGGCAATTAAATTTCACCCCAGAACAAAATATATGTTTTGGCAGACACTATTATACTTTACCAGCCAGTGCTGGCACACCAGATTCAGGGTATTGCTATTTTGGCAATTGAATTTCACCCCAGAACAAAATATATGTTTTGGCTGACACTATTATACTTTGCCAGCCAGTGCTGGGACACCAGATTCAGGGTATTGCTATTTTGGCAATTGAATTTCACCCCAGAACAAAATATATGTTTTGGCTGACACTATTATACTTTGCCAGCCAGTGCTGGGACACCAGATTCAGGGTATTGCTATTTTGGCAATTGAATTTCACCCAGAACAAAATATATGTTTTTGCTGACACTATTATACTTTGCCAGCCAGTGCTGGGACACCAGATTCAGGGTATTGCTATTTTGGCAATTGAATTTCACCCCAGAACAAAATATATGTTTTGGCTGACACTATTATACTTTACCAGCCAGTGCTGGGACACCAGATTCAGGGTATTGCTATTTTGGCAATTGAATTTCACCCCAGAACAAAATATATGTTTTGGCGGACACTATTATACTTTACCAGCCAGTGCTGGGACACCAGATTCAGGGTATTGCTATTTTGGCAATTGAATTTCACCCCAGAACAAAATATATGTTTTGGCTGACATTATTATGCTTTGCCAGCCAGTTCTGGGACACCAGATTCAGGGTATTGCTATTTTACCAATTAAATTTCACCCGAGAACAAAATATATGTTTTGGCGGACACTATTATACTTTGCCAGCCAGTGCTGGGGTACCAGATTCAGGGTATTGCTATTTTGCAATTGAATTTCGCCCCAGAACAAAATTTATGTTTTGGCTGACACTATTATACTTTGCCAGCCAGTGCTGCGATACCAGATTAAGGGTATTGCTCTTTTGGCAATTAAATTTCACCCCAGAACAAAATTTATGTTTTTGCGGACACTATTATACTTTGCCAGCATCTGCTAGGATACCAGATTCAGGGTATTGCTATTTTGGCAATTGAATTTCAACCCAGAACAAAATATATGTTTTTGCTGACACTATTATACTTTGCCAGCCAGAGCTGGGACACCAGATTCAGGGTATTGCTATTTTGGCAATTGAATTTCACCCCAGAACAAAATATATGTTTTGGCGGACTCTATTATACTTTACCAGCCAGTGCTGGGACACCAGATTCAGGGTATTGCTATTTTGGCAATTGAATTTCACCCCAGAACAAAATATATGTTTTGGCTGACACTATTATACTTTGCCAGCCAGTGCTGGGACACCAGATTCAGGGTATTGCTATTTTGGCAATTAAATTTTACCCTAGAACAAAATATATGTTTTGACAGACACTATTATACTTTACCAGCCAGTGCTGGCACACCAGATTCAGGGTATTGCTATTTTGGCAATTGAATTTCACCCCAGAACAAAATATATGTTTTGGCTGACACTATTATACTTTGCCAGCCAGTGCTGGGGCACCAGATTCAGGGAATTGCTATTTTGGCAATTGAATTTCACCCCAGAACAAAATATATGTTTTGGCTGACACTATTATACTTTGCCAGCCAGTGCTGGGACACCAGATTCAGGGTATTGCTATTTTGGCAATTGAATTTCACCCCAGAACAAAATATATGTTTTGGCGGACACTATTATACTTTGCCAGCCAGTGCTGGGACACCAGATTCAGGGTATTGCTATTTTGGCAATTGAATTTCACCCCAGAACAAAATATATGTTTTGGCTGACATTATTATGCTTTGCCAGCCAGTTCTGGGACACCAGATTCAGGGTATTGCTATTTTACCAATTAAATTTCACCCGAGAACAAAATATATGTTTTGGCGGACACTATTATACTTTGCCAGCCAGTGCTGGGGTACCAGATTCAGGGTATTGCTATTTTGCAATTGAATTTCGCCCCAGAACAAAATTTATGTTTTGGCTGACACTATTATACTTTGCCAGCCAGTGCTGCGATACCAGATTAAGGGTATTGCTCTTTTGGCAATTAAATTTCACCCCAGAACAAAATTTATGTTTTTGCGGACACTATTATACTTTGCCAGCATCTGCTAGGATACCAGATTCAGGGTATTGCTATTTTGGCAATTGAATTTCAACCCAGAACAAAATATATGTTTTTGCTGACACTATTATACTTTGCCAGCCAGAGCTGGGACACCAGATTCAGGGTATTGCTATTTTGGCAATTGAATTTCACCCCAGAACAAAATATATGTTTTGGCGGACTCTATTATACTTTACCAGCCAGTGCTGGGACACCAGATTCAGGGTATTGCTATTTTGGCAATTGAATTTCACCCCAGAACAAAATATATGTTTTGGCTGACACTATTATACTTTGCCAGCCAGTGCTGGGACACCAGATTCAGGGTATTGCTATTTTGGCAATTAAATTTCACCCCAGAACAAAATATATGTTTTGACAGACACTATTATACTTTACCAGCCAGTGCTGGCACACCAGATTCAGGGTATTGCTATTTTGGCAATTGAATTTCACCCCAGAACAAAATATATGTTTTGGCTGACACTATTATACTTTGCCAGCCAGTGCTGGGACACCAGATTCAGGGTATTGCTATTTTGGCAATTGAATTTCACCCCAGAACAAAATATATGTTTTGGCGGACACTATTATACTTTGCCAGCCAGTGCTGGGACACCAGATTTAGGGCATTGCTCTTTTGGCAATTAAATTACACCCGAGAACAAAATATATGTTTTTGCGGACACTATTATACTTTGCCATCCAGTGCTGGGACACCAGATTCAGGGTATTGCTATTTTGGCAATTGAATTTTACCCCAGAACAAAATATATGTTTTGGCGGACACTATTATACTTTGCCAGCCAGTGCTGGGACACCAGATTCAGGGTATTGCTATTTTGGCAATTGAATTTTACCCCAGAACAAAATATATGTTTTGGCGGACACTATTATACTTTGCCAGCCAGTGCTGGGACACCAGATTCAGGGTATTGCTATTTTGGCAATTGAATTTCACCCCAGAACAAAATATATGTTTTGGCTGACATTATTATGCTTTGCCAGCCAGTTCTGGGACACCAGATTCAGGGTATTGCTATTTTGCCAATTAAATTTCACCCGAGAACAAAATATATGTTTTGGCGGACACTATTATACTTTGCCAGCCAGTGCTGGGGTACCAGATTCAGGGTTTTGCTATTTTGCAATTGAATTTCGCCCCAGAACAAAATTTATGTTTTGGCTGACACTATTATACTTTGCCAGCCAGTGCTGCGATACCAGATTAAGGGTATTGCTCTTTTGGCAATTAAATTTCACCCCAGAACAAAATTTATGTTTTTGCGGACACTATTATACTTTGCCAGCATCTGCTAGGATACCAGATTCAGGGTATTGCTATTTTGGCAATTGAATTTCAACCCAGAACAAAATATATGTTTTTGCTGACACTATTATACTTTGCCAGCCAGAGCTGGGACACCAGATTCAGGGTATTGCTATTTTGGCAATTGAATTTCACCCCAGAACAAAATATATGTTTTGGCGGACTCTATTATACTTTACCAGCCAGTGCTGGGACACCAGATTCAGGGTATTGCTATTTTGGCAATTGAATTTCACCCCAGAACAAAATATATGTTTTGGCTGACACTATTATACTTTGCCAGCCAGTGCTGGGACACCAGATTCAGGGTATTGCTATTATGGCAAGTAAATTTCACCCCTGAACAAAATATATGTTTTGGCAGACACTATTATACTTTACCAGCCAGTGCAGGCACACCAGATTCAGGGTATTGCTATTTTGGCAATTGAATTTCACCCCAGAACAAAATATATGTTTTGGCTTACACTATTATACTTTGCCATCCAGTGCTGGGGCACCAGATTAAGGAATTGCTATTTTGGCAATTGAATTTCACCCCAGAACAAAATATATGTTTTGGCTGACACCATTATACTTTGCCAGCCAGTGCTGGGTCATCAGATTCAGGGTATTGCTATTTTGGCAATTAAATTTCACCCGAGAACAAAATATATGTTTTGGCGGACACTATTATACTTTGCCAGCCAGTGCTGGAACACCAGATTCAGGGTATTGCTATTTTGGCAATTGAATTTCACCCCAGAAAAAAATATACCCTGTTACAGACAGATTTAAACTAGGCCTTCAAATGCAGGAACACCAGATTCAGGGTATTGCTATTTTGGCAATTGTATTTCACCGCAGAACAAAATATATGTTTTGGCTGACACTATTATACTTTGCCAGCCAGTGCTGAGACATCAGATTCAGGGTATTGCTATTTTGGCAATTAAATTTCACCCGAGAACAAAATATATGTTTTGGCGACACTATTATACTTTGCCAGCCAGTGCTGGTACACCAGATTCAGGGTATTGCTAATTTGGCAATTGAATTTCACCCCAGAACAAAATATATGTTTTTGCGGACACTATTATACTTTGCCAGCCAGTGCTGGGACACCAGATTCAGGGTAGTTCTATTTTGGCAATTAAATTTCACCCCAGAACAAAATATATGTTTTGGCTGACACTATTATACTTTGCCAGCCAGTGCTGGGGTACCAGATTCAGGGTATTGCTATTTTGCAATTAAATTTCGCCCCAGAACAAAATTTGTGTTTTGGCTGACACTATTATACTTTGCCAGCCAGTGCTGCGACACCAGATTAAGGGTATTGCTCTTTTGGCAATTAAGTTTCACCCCAGAACAAAACTTATGTTTTTGCGGACACTATTATACTTTGCCAGCATCTGATAGGACACCAGATTCAGGGTATTGCTATTTTGGCAATTGAATTTCAACCCAGAACAAAATATATGTTGTTGCTGACACTATTATACTTTGCCAGCCAGAGCTGGGACACCAGAATCAGGGTATTGCTATTTTGGCAATTGAATTTCACCCCTGATCAAAATATATGTTTTGGCTGACTCTATTATACTTTACCAGACAGTGTTGGGACTCCAGATTCAGGGTATTGCTATTTTGGCAATTGAATTTCACCCCAGAACAATATATATGTTTTGGCGGACTCTATTATACTTTACCAGCCAGTGCTGGGACACCAGATTCAGGGTATTGTTATTTTGGCAATTGAATTTCATCCCAGAACAAAATATATGTTTTGGCTGACATTATTATGCTTTGCCAGCCAGTTCTGGGACACCAGATTCAGGGTATTGCTATTTTACCAATTAAATTTCACCCGAGAACAAAATATATGTTTTGGCGGACACTATTATACTTTGCCAGCCAGTGCTGGGGTACCAGATACAGGGTATTGCTATTTTGCAATTGAATTTCGCCCCAGAACAAAATTTATGTTTTGGCTGACACTATTATACTTTGCCAGCCAGTGCTGCGATACCAGATTAAGGGTATTGCTCTTTTGGCAATTAAATTTCACCCCAGAACAAAATTTATGTTTTTGCGGACACTATTATACTTTGCCAGCATCTGCTAGGATACCAGATTCAGGGTATTGCTATTTTGGCAATTGAATTTCAACCCAGAACAAAATATATGTTTTTGCTGACACTATTATACTTTGCCAGCCAGAGCTGGGACACCAGATTCAGGGTATTGCTATTTTGGCAATTGAATTTAACCCCAGAACAAAATATATGTTTTGGCGGACTCTATTATACTTTACCAGCCAGTGCTGGGACACCAGATTCAGGGTATTGCTATTTTGGCAATTGAATTTCACCCCAGAACAAAATATATGTTTTGGCTGACACTATTATACTTTGCCAGCCAGTGCTGGGACACCAGATTCAGGGTATTGCTATTTTGGAAATTAAATTTTACCCCTGAACAAAATATATGTTTTGACAGACACTATTATACTTTACCTGCCAGTGCTGGCACACCAGATTCAGGGTATTGCTATTTTGGCAATTGAATTTCACCCCAGAACAAAATATATGTTTTGGCTGACACCATTATACTTTGCCAGCCAGTGCTGGGGCACCAGATTCAGGGAATTGCTATTTTGGCAATTGAATTTCACCCCAGAACAAAATATATGTTTTGGCTGACACTATTATACTTTGCCAGCCATTGCTGGGACACCAGATTTAGGGTATTGCTAATTTGGCAATTGAATTTCACCCCAGAACAATATATATGTTTTGGCGGACTCTATTATACTTTACAAGCCAGTGCTGGGACACCAGATTCAGGGTATTGTTATTTTGGCAATTGAATTTCATCCCAGAACAAAATATATGTTTTGGCTGACATTATTATGCTTTGCCAGCCAGTTCTGGGACACCAGATTCAGGGTATTGCTATTTTACCAATTAAATTTCACCCGAGAACAAAATATATGTTTTGGCGGACACTATTATACTTTGCCAGCCAGTGCTGGGACACCAGATTCAGGGTATTGCTATTTTGCAATTGAATTTCGCCCCAGAACAAAATTTATGTTTTGGCTGACACTATTATACTTTGCCAGCCAGTGCTGCGATACCAGATTAAGGGTATTGCTCTTTTGGCAATTAAATTTCACCCCAGAACAAAATTTATGTTTTTGCGGACACTATTATACTTTGCCAGCATCTGCTAGGATACCAGATTCAGGGTATTGCTATTTTGGCAATTGAATTTCAACCCAGAACAAAATATATGTTTTTGCTGACACTATTATACTTTGCCAGCCAGAGCTGGGACACCAGATTCAGGGTATTGCTATTTTGGCAATTGAATTTAACCCCAGAACAAAATATATGTTTTGGCGGACTCTATTATACTTTACCAGCCAGTGCTGGGACACCAGATTCAGGGTATTGCTATTTTGGCAATTGAATTTCACCCCAGAACAAAATATATGTTTTGGCTGACACTATTATACTTTGCCAGCCAGTGCTGGGACACCAGATTCAGGGTATTGCTATTTTGGAAATTAAATTTTACCCCTGAACAAAATATATGTTTTGACAGACACTATTATACTTTACCTGCCAGTGCTGGCACACCAGATTCAGGGTATTGCTATTTTGGCAATTGAATTTCACCCCAGAACAAAATATATGTTTTGGCTGACACCATTATACTTTGCCAGCCAGTGCTGGGGCACCAGATTCAGGGAATTGCTATTTTGGCAATTGAATTTCACCCCAGAACAAAATATATGTTTTGGCTGACACTATTATACTTTGCCAGCCAGTGCTGGGACACCAGATTCAGGGTAGTTGCTATTTTGGCAATTAAATTTCACCCCAGAACAAAATATATGTTTTGGCGGACACTATTATACTTTGCCAGCCAGTGCTGGGACACCAGATTTAGGGCATTGCTCTTTTGGCAATTAAATTACACCCGAGAACAAAATATATGTTTTTGCGGACACTATTATACTTTGCCATCCAGTGCTGGGACACCAGATTCAGGGTATTGCTATTTTGGCAATTGAATTTTACCCCAGAACAAAATATATGTTTTGGCGGACACTATTATACTTTGCGAGCCACTGCTGGGACACCAGATTCAGGGTATTGCTATTTTGGCAATTGAATTTAACCCCAGAACAAAATATATGTTTTGGCTGACATTATTATGCTTTGCCAGCCAGTTCTGGGACACCAGATTCAGGGTATTGCTATTTTACCAATTAAATTTCACCCGAGAACAAAATATATGTTTTGGCGGACACTATTATACTTTGCCAGCCAGTGCTGGGGTACCAGATTCAGGGTATTGCTATTTTGCAATTGAATTTCGCCCCAGAACAAAATTTATGTTTTGGCTGACACTATTATACTTTGCCAGCCAGTGCTGCGATACCAGATTAAGGGTATTGCTCTTTTGGCAATTAAATTTCACCCCAGAACAAAATTTATGTTTTTGCGGACACTATTATACTTTGCCAGCATCTGCTAGGATACCAGATTCAGGGTATTGCTATTTTGGCAATTGAATTTCAACCCAGAACAAAATATATGTTTTTGCTGACACTATTATACTTTGCCAGCCAGAGCTGGGACACCAGATTCAGGGTATTGCTATTTTGGCAATTGAATTTCACCCCAGAACAAAATATATGTTTTGGCGGACTCTATTATACTTTACCAGCCAGTGCTGGGACACCAGATTCAGGGTATTGCTATTTTGGCAATTGAATTTCACCCCAGAACAAAATATATGTTTTGGCTGACTCTATTATACTTTACCAGCCAGTGCTGGGACACCAGATTCAGGGTATTGCTATTTTGGCAATTGAATTTCACCCCAGAACAAAATATATGTTTTGGCTGACACTATTATACTTTGCCAGCCAGTGCTGGGACACCAGATTCAGGGTATTGCTATTTTGGCAATTAAATTTCACCCCTGAACAAAATATATGTTTTGGCAGACACTATTATACTTTACCAGCCAGTGCTGGCACACCAGATTCAGGGTATTGCTATTTTGGCAATTGAATTTCACCCCAGAACAAAATATATGTTTTGGCTGACACTATTATACTTTGCCAGCCAGTGCTGGGGCACCAGATTCAGGGAATTGCTATTTTGGCAATTGAATTTCACCCCAGAACAAAATATATGTTTTGGCTGACACTATTATACTTTGCCAGCCAGTGCTGGGACATCAGATTCAGGGTATTGCTATTTTGGCAATTAAATTTCACCCGAGAACAAAATATATGTTTTGGCGGACACTATTATACTTTGCCAGCCAGTGCTGGAACACCAGATTCAGGGTATTGCTATTTTGGCAATTGAATTTCACCCCAGAAAAAAATATACCCTGTTACAGACAGATTTAAACTAGGCCTTCAAATGCAGGAACACCAGATTCAGGGTATTGCTATTTTGGCAATTGAATTTCACCCCAGAACAAAATATATGTTTTGGCTGACACTATTATACTTTGCCAGCCAGTGCTGGGACACCAGATTCAGGGTATTGCTATTTTGGCAATTGAATTTCACCCCAGAACAAAATATATGTTTTGGCTGACACTATTATACTTTGCCAGCCAGTGCTGGGACACCAGATTCAGGGTATTGCTATTTTGGCAATTGAATTTCACCCCAGAACAAAATATATGTTTTGGCTGACACTATTATACTTTGCCAGCCAGTGCTGGGACACCAGATTCAGGGTATTGCTATTTTGGCAATTAAATTTCACCCCAGAACAAAATATATGTTTTGGCTGACACTATTATACTTTGCCAGCCAGTGCTGGGACACCAGATTCAGGGTATTGCTATTTTGGCAATTGAATTTCACCCCAGAACAAAATATATGTTTTGGCTGACACTATTATACTTTGCCAGCCAGTGCTGGGACACCAGATTCAGGGTATTGCTATTTTGGCAATTGAATTTCACCCCAGAACAAAATATATGTTTTGGCTGACACTATTATACTTTGCCAGCCACTGCTGGGACACCAGATTCAGGGTATTGCTATTTTGGCAATTGAATTTCAACCCCAGAACAAAATATATGTTTTTGCTGACACTATTATACTTTGCCAGCCAGTGCTGGGACACCAGATTCAGGGTATTGCTATTTTGGCAATTGAATTTCACCCCAGAACAAAATATATGTTTTGGCTGACACTATTATACTTTGCCAGCCAGTGCTGGGACACCAGATTCAGGGTATTGCTATTTTGGCAATTGAATTTCACCCAAGAACAAAATATATGTTTTGGCTGACACTATTATACTTTGCCAGCCAGTGCTGGGACACCAGATTCAGGGTATTGCTATTTTGGCAATTAAATTTCACCCCAGAACAAAATATATGTTTTGGCTGACACTATTATACTTTGCCAGCCAGTGCTGGGACACCAGATTCAGGGTATTGCTATTTTGGCAATTGAATTTCACCCCAGAACAAAATATATGTTTTGGCTGACACTATTATACTTTGCCAGCAACAGTGCTGGGACACCAGATTCAGGGTATTGCTATTTTGGCAATTGAATTTCACCCGAGAACAAAATATATGTTTTGGCGGACACTATTATACTTTGCCAGCCAGTGCTGGGACACCAGATTCAGGGTATTGCTATTTTGGCAATTGAATTTCACCCCAGAACAAGATATATGTTTTGGCTGACACTATTATACTTTGCCAGCCACTGCTGGGACACCAGATTCAGGGTATTGCTATTTTGGCAATTGAATTTCACCCCAGAACAAAATATATGTTTTGGCTGACATTATTATGCTTTGCCAGCCAGTTCTGGGACACCAGATTCAGGGTATTGCTATTTTACCAATTAAATTTCACCCGAGAACAAAATATATGTTTTGGCGGACACTATTATACTTTGCCAGCCAGTGCTGGGGTACCAGATTCAGGGTATTGCTATTTTGGCAATTGAATTTCACCCCAGAACAAAATATATGTTTTGGCTGACACTATTATACTTTGCCAGCCAGTGCTGGGACACCAGATTCAGGGTATTGCTATTTTGGCAATTGAATTTCACCCCAGAACAAAATATATGTTTTGGCTGACACTATTATACTTTGCCAGCCAGTGCTGGGACACCAGATTCAGGGTATTGCTATTTTGGCAATTGAATTTCACCCCAGAACAAAATATATGTTTTGGCTGACACTATTATACTTTGCCAGCCAGTGCTGGGACACCAGATTCAGGGTATTGCTATTTTGGCAATTAAATTTCACCCCAGAACAAAATATATGTTTTTGCGGACACTATTATACTTTGCCAGCCAGTGCTGGGACACCAGATTCAGGGTATTGCTATTTTGGCAATTGAATTTCACCCCAGAACAAAATATATGTTTTGGCTGACACTATTATACTTTGCCAGCCAGTGCTGGGACACCAGATTCAGGGTATTGCTATTTTGGCAATTGAATTTCACCCCAGAACAAAATATATGTTTTGGCGGACACTATTATACTTTACCAGCCAGTGCTGGGACACCAGATTCAGGGTATTGCTATTTTGGCAATTGAATTTCACCCCAGAACAAAATATATGTTTTGGCTGACACTATTATACTTTGCCAGCCAGTGCTGGGACACCAGATTCAGGGTATTGCTATTTTGGCAATTAAATTTCACCCCAGAACAAAATATATGTTTTGGCAGACACTATTATACTTTGCCAGCCAGTGCTGGGACACCAGATTCAGGGTATTGCTATTTTGGCAATTGAATTTCACCCCAGAACAAAATATATGTTTTGGCTGACACTATTATACTTTGCCAGCCAGTGCTGGGACACCAGATTCAGGGTATTGCTATTTTGGCAATTGAATTTCACCCCAGAACAAAATATATGTTTTGGCGGACACTATTATACTTTGCCAGCCAGTGCTGGGACACCAGATTTAGGGCATTGCTCTTTTGGCAATTAAATTACACCCGAGAACAAAATATATGTTTTTGCGGACACTATTATACTTTGCCATCCAGTGCTGGGACACCAGATTCAGGGTATTGCTATTTTGGCAATTGAATTTTACCCCAGAACAAAATATATGTTTTGGCGGACACTATTATACTTTGCGAGCCACTGCTGGGACACCAGATTCAGGGTATTGCTATTTTGGCAATTGAATTTAACCCCAGAACAAAATATATGTTTTGGCTGACATTATTATGCTTTGCCAGCCAGTTCTGGTACACCAGATTCAGGGTATTGCTATTTTACCAATTAAATTTCACACGAGAACAAAATATATGTTTTGGCGGACACTATTATACTTTGCCAGCCAGTGCTGGGGTACCAGATTCAGGGTTTTGCTATTTTGCAATTGAATTTCGCCCCAGAACAAAATTTATGTTTTGGCTGACACTATTATACTTTGCCAGCCAGTGCTGGGGTACCAGATTCAGGGTTTTGCTATTTTGCAATTGAATTTCGCCCCAGAACAAAATTTATGTTTTGGCTGACACTATTATACTTTGCCAGCCAGTGCTGCGATACCAGATTAAGGGTATTGCTCTTTTGGCAATTAAATTTCACCCCAGAACAAAATTTATGTTTTTGCGGACACTATTATACTTTGCCAGCATCTGCTAGGATACCAGATTCAGGGTATTGCTATTTTGGCAATTGAATTTCAACCCAGAACAAAATATATGTTTTTGCTGACACTATTATACTTTGCCAGCCAGAGCTGGGACACCAGATTCAGGGTATTGCTATTTTGGCAATTGAATTTCACCCCAGAACAAAATATATGTTTTGGCGGACTCTATTATACTTTACCAGCCAGTGCTGGGACACCAGATTCAGGGTATTGCTATTTTGGCAATTGAATTTCACCCCAGAACAAAATATATGTTTTGGCTGACACTATTATACTTTGCCAGCCAGTGCTGGGACACCAGATTCAGGGTATTGCTATTATGGCAAGTAAATTTCACCCCTGAACAAAATATATGTTTTGGCAGACACTATTATACTTTACCAGCCAGTGCAGGCACACCAGATTCAGGGTATTGCTATTTTGGCAATTGAATTTCACCCCAGAACAAAATATATGTTTTGGCTTACACTATTATACTTTGCCATCCAGTGCTGGGGCACCAGATTAAGGAATTGCTATTTTGGCAATTGAATTTCACCCCAGAACAAAATATATGTTTTGGCTGACACCATTATACTTTGCCAGCCAGTGCTGGGTCATCAGATTCAGGGTATTGCTATTTTGGCAATTAAATTTCACCCGAGAACAAAATATATGTTTTGGCGGACACTATTATACTTTGCCAGCCAGTGCTGGAACACCAGATTCAGGGTATTGCTATTTTGGCAATTGAATTTCACCCCAGAAAAAAATATACCCTGTTACAGACAGATTTAAACTAGGCCTTCAAATGCAGGAACACCAGATTCAGGGTATTGCTATTTTGGCAATTGTATTTCACCGCAGAACAAAATATATGTTTTGGCTGACACTATTATACTTTGCCAGCCAGTGCTGAGACATCAGATTCAGGGTATTGCTATTTTGGCAATTAAATTTCACCCGAGAACAAAATATATGTTTTGGCGACACTATTATACTTTGCCAGCCAGTGCTGGTACACCAGATTCAGGGTATTGCTAATTTGGCAATTGAATTTCACCCCAGAACAAAATATATGTTTTTGCGGACACTATTATACTTTGCCAGCCAGTGCTGGGACACCAGATTCAGGGTAGTTCTATTTTGGCAATTAAATTTCACCCCAGAACAAAATATATGTTTTGGCTGACACTATTATACTTTGCCAGCCAGTGCTGGGGTACCAGATTCAGGGTATTGCTATTTTGCAATTAAATTTCGCCCCAGAACAAAATTTGTGTTTTGGCTGACACTATTATACTTTGCCAGCCAGTGCTGCGACACCAGATTAAGGGTATTGCTCTTTTGGCAATTAAGTTTCACCCCAGAACAAAACTTATGTTTTTGCGGACACTATTATACTTTGCCAGCATCTGATAGGACACCAGATTCAGGGTATTGCTATTTTGGCAATTGAATTTCAACCCAGAACAAAATATATGTTGTTGCTGACACTATTATACTTTGCCAGCCAGAGCTGGGACACCAGAATCAGGGTATTGCTATTTTGGCAATTGAATTTCACCCCTGATCAAAATATATGTTTTGGCTGACTCTATTATACTTTACCAGACAGTGTTGGGACTCCAGATTCAGGGTATTGCTATTTTGGCAATTGAATTTCACCCCAGAACAATATATATGTTTTGGCGGACTCTATTATACTTTACCAGCCAGTGCTGGGACACCAGATTCAGGATATTGTTATTTTGGCAATTGAATTTCATCCCAGAACAAAATATATGTTTTGGCTGACATTATTATGCTTTGCCAGCCAGTTCTGGGACACCAGATTCAGGGTATTGCTATTTTACCAATTAAATTTCACCCGAGAACAAAATATATGTTTTGGCGGACACTATTATACTTTGCCAGCCAGTGCTGGGGTACCAGATACAGGGTATTGCTATTTTGCAATTGAATTTCGCCCCAGAACAAAATTTATGTTTTGGCTGACACTATTATACTTTGCCAGCCAGTGCTGCGATACCAGATTAAGGGTATTGCTCTTTTGGCAATTAAATTTCACCCCAGAACAAAATTTATGTTTTTGCGGACACTATTATACTTTGCCAGCATCTGCTAGGATACCAGATTCAGGGTATTGCTATTTTGGCAATTGAATTTCAACCCAGAACAAAATATATGTTTTTGCTGACACTATTATACTTTGCCAGCCAGAGCTGGGACACCAGATTCAGGGTATTGCTATTTTGGCAATTGAATTTAACCCCAGAACAAAATATATGTTTTGGCGGACTCTATTATACTTTACCAGCCAGTGCTGGGACACCAGATTCAGGGTATTGCTATTTTGGCAATTGAATTTCACCCCAGAACAAAATATATGTTTTGGCTGACACTATTATACTTTGCCAGCCAGTGCTGGGACACCAGATTCAGGGTATTGCTATTTTGGAAATTAAATTTTACCCCTGAACAAAATATATGTTTTGACAGACACTATTATACTTTACCTGCCAGTGCTGGCACACCAGATTCAGGGTATTGCTATTTTGGCAATTGAATTTCACCCCAGAACAAAATATATGTTTTGGCTGACACCATTATACTTTGCCAGCCAGTGCTGGGGCACCAGATTCAGGGAATTGCTATTTTGGCAATTGAATTTCACCCCAGAACAAAATATATGTTTTGGCTGACACTATTATACTTTGCCAGCCAGTGCTGGGACACCAGATTCAGGGTATTGCTATTTTGGCAATTGAATTTCACCCCAGAACAAAATATATGTTTTGGCGGACACTATTATACTTTGCCAGCCAGTGCTGGGACACCAGATTCAGGGTATTGCTATTTTGGCAATTGAATTTCACCCCAGAACAAAATATATGTTTTGGCTGACACTATTATGCTTTGCCAGCCAGTGCTGGGACACCAGATTCAGGGTATTGCTATTTTAGCAATTAAATTTCACCCGAGAACAAAATATATGTTTTGGCGGACACTATTATACTTTGCCAGCCAGTGCTGGGGTACCAGATTCAGGGTATTGCTATTTTGCAATTGAATTTCGCCCCAGAACAAAATTTATGTTTTGGCTGACACTATTATACTTTGCCAGCCAGTGCTGCGATACCAGATTAAGGGTATTGCTCTTTTGGCAATTAAATTTCACCCCAGAACAAAATTTATGTTTTTGCGGACACTATTATACTTTGCCAGCCATCTGCTAGGATACCAGATTCAGGGTATTGCTATTTTGGCAATTGAATTTCAACCCAGAACAAAATATATGTTTTTGCTGACACTATTATACTTTGCCAGCCAGTGCTGGGACACCAGATTCAGGGTATTGCTATTTTGGCAATTGAATTTCACCCCAGAACAAAATATATGTTTTGGCGGACACTATTATACTTTGCCAGCCAGTGCTGGGACACCAGATTCAGGGTATTGCTATTTTGGCAATTGAATTTCACCCCAGAACAAAATATATGTTTTGGCTGACACTATTATACTTTGCCAGCCAGTGCTGGGACACCAGATTCAGGGTATTGCTATTTTGGCAATTGAATTTCACCCCAGAACAAAATATATGTTTTGGCTGACACTATTATACTTTGCCAGCCAGTGCTGGGACACCAGATTCAGGGTATTGCTATTTTGGCAATTGAATTTCACCCCAGAACAAAATATATGTTTTGGCTGACACTATTATACTTTGCCAGCCAGTGCTGGGACACCAGATTCAGGGTATTGCTATTTTGGCAATTGAATTTCACCCCAGAACAAAATATATGTTTTGGCTGACACTATTATACTTTGCCAGCCAGTGCTGGGACACCAGATTCAGGGTATTGCTATTTTGGCAATTGAATTTCACCCCAGAACAAAATATATGTTTTGGCTGACACTATTATACTTTGCCAGCCAGTGCTGGGACACCAGATTCAGGGTATTGCTATTTTGGCAATTGAATTTCACCCCAGAACAAAATATATGTTTTGGCTGACACTATTATACTTTGCCAGCCAGTGCTGGGACACCAGATTCAGGGTATTGCTATTTTGGCAATTGAATTTCACCCCAGAACAAAATATATGTTTTGGCTGACACTATTATACTTTGCCAGCCAGTGCTGGGACACCAGATTCAGGGTATTGCTATTTTGGCAATTGAATTTCACCCCAGAACAAAATATATGTTTTGGCGGACACTATTATACTTTGCCAGCCAGTGCTGGGACACCAGATTCAGGGTATTGCTATTTTGGCAATTGAATTTCACCCCAGAACAAAATATATGTTTTGGCGGACACTATTATACTTTGCCAGCCAGTGCTGGGACACCAGATTCAGGGTATTGCTATTTTGGCAATTAAATTTCACCCGAGAACAAAATATATGTTTTGGCGGACACTATTATACTTTGCCAGCCAGTGCTGGGACACCAGATTCAGGGTATTGCTATTTTGGCAATTGAATTTTACCCCAGAACAAAATATATGTTTTGGCGGACACTATTATACTTTGCCAGCCACTGCTGGGACACCAGATTCAGGGTATTGCTATTTTGGCAATTGAATTTAACCCCAGAACAAAATATATGTTTTGGCTGACATTATTATGCTTTGCCAGCCAGTTCTGGGACACCAGATTCAGGGTATTGCTATTTTACCAATTAAATTTCACCCGAGAACAAAATATATGTTTTGGCGGACACTATTATACTTTGCCAGCCAGTGCTGGGGTACCAGATTCAGGGTTTTGCTATTTTGCAATTGAATTTCGCCCCAGAACAAAATTTATGTTTTGGCTGACACTATTATACTTTGCCAGCCAGTGCTGCGATACCAGATTAAGGGTATTGCTCTTTTGGCAATTAAATTTCACCCCAGAACAAAATTTATGTTTTTGCGGACACTATTATACTTTGCCAGCATCTGCTAGGATACCAGATTCAGGGTATTGCTATTTTGGCAATTGAATTTCAACCCAGAACAAAATATATGTTTTTGCTGACACTATTATACTTTGCCAGCCAGAGCTGGGACACCAGATTCAGGGTATTGCTATTTTGGCAATTGAATTTCACCCCAGAACAAAATATATGTTTTGGCGGACTCTATTATACTTTACCAGCCAGTGCTGGGACACCAGATTCAGGGTATTGCTATTTTGGCAATTGAATTTCACCCCAGAACAAAATATATGTTTTGGCTGACACTATTATACTTTGCCAGCCAGTGCTGGGACACCAGATTCAGGGTATTGCTATTATGGCAATTAAATTTCACCCCTGAACAAAATATATGTTTTGGCAGACACTATTATACTTTACCAGCCAGTGCAGGCACACCAGATTCAGGGTATTGCTATTTTGGCAATTGAATTTCACCCCAGAACAAAATATATGTTTTGGCTTACACTATTATACTTTGCCATCCAGTGCTGGGGCACCAGATTAAGGAATTGCTATTTTGGCAATTGAATTTCACCCCAGAACAAAATATATGTTTTGGCTGACACCATTATACTTTGCCAGCCAGTGCTGGGTCATCAGATTCAGGGTATTGCTATTTTGGCAATTAAATTTCACCCGAGAACAAAATATATGTTTTGGCGGACACTATTATACTTTGCCAGCCAGTGCTGGAACACCAGATTCAGGGTATTGCTATTTTGGCAATTGAATTTCACCCCAGAAAAAAATATACCCTGTTACAGACAGATTTAAACTAGGCCTTCAAATGCAGGAACACCAGATTCAGGGTATTGCTATTTTGGCAATTGTATTTCACCGCAGAACAAAATATATGTTTTGGCTGACAGTATTATATTTTGCCAGCCAGTGCTGAGACACCAGATTCAGGGTATTGCTATTTTGGCAATTAAATTTCACCCGAGAACAAAATATATGTTTTGGCGACACTATTATACTTTGCCAGCCAGTGCTGGTACACCAGATTCAGGATATTGCTAATTTGGCAATTGAATTTCACCCCAGAACAAAATATATGTTTTTGCGGACACTATTATACTTTGACAGCCAGTGCTGGGACACCAGATTCAGGGTAGTTCTATTTTGGCAATTAAATTTCACCCCAGAACAAAATATATGTTTTGGCTGACACTATTATACTTTGCCAGCCAGTGCTGGGGTACCAGATTCAGGGTATTGCTATTTTGCAATTAAATTTCGCCCCAGAACAAAATTTGTGCTTTGGCTGACACTATTATACTTTGCCAGCCAGTGCTGCGACACCAGATTAAGGGTATTGCTCTTTTGGCAATTAAGTTTCACCCCAGAACAAAACTTATGTTTTTGCGGACACTATTATACTTTGCCAGCATCTGATAGGACACCAGATTCAGGGTATTGCTATTTTGGCAATTGAATTTCAACCCAGAACAAAATATATGTTGTTGCTGACACTATTATACTTTGCCAGCCAGAGCTGGGACACCAGAATCAGGGTATTGCTATTTTGGCAATTGAATTTCACCCCTGATCAAAATATATGTTTTGGCTGACTCTATTATACTTTACCAGCCAGTGTTGGGACACCAGATTCAGGGTATTGCTATTTTGGCAATTGAATTTCACCCCAGAACAATATATATGTTTTGGCGGACTCTATTATACTTTACCAGCCAGTGCTGGGACACCAGATTCAGGGTATTGTTATTTTGGCAATTGAATTTCATCCCAGAACAAAATATATGTTTTGGCTGACATTATTATGCTTTGCCAGCCAGTTCTGGGACACCAGATTCAGGGTATTGCTATTTTACCAATTAAATTTCACCCGAGAACAAAATATATGTTTTGGCGGACACTATTATACTTTGCCAGCCAGTGCTGGGGTACCAGATACAGGGTATTGCTATTTTGCAATTGAATTTCGCCCCAGAACAAAATTTATGTTTTGGCTGACACTATTATACTTTTCCAGCCAGTGCTGAGACACCAGATTCAGTGTATTGCTATTTTGGCAATTGAATGTCACCCCAGAACAAAATATATGTTTTGGCGGACACTATTATATTTTTCCAGCCACTGCTTGGACACCAGAATCAGGGTATTGCTATTTTGGCAATTGAATTTAAGCCCGGAACAAAATATATCGTGTTACAGACAGATTTAAGCTAGGCCTGCAACTGCTAGAACACCAGATTCAGGGTATTGCTATTTTGGCAATCGAATTTCAGCCCAGAACAAAATATATGTTTTGGCGGACACTATTATACTTTGCGAGCCACTGCTGGGACACCAGATTTAGGGTATTGCTATTTTGGCAATTGAAATTCACCAGAGAACAAAATATATGTTTTGGCTGACACTTTTATACTTTTCCAGCCAGTGCTGAGACACCAGATACAGGGTATTGCTATTTTGGAAATTGAATTTCACCCCAGAAAAAAATATACCCTTTTACAGACAGATTTAAACTAGGCCTGCAAATGCAGGAACACCAGATTCAGGGTATTGCTATTTTGGCTATTGAATTTCACCCAAGAACAAAATGTATGTTTTGGCTGACACTATTATACTTTGCCAGCCACTGCTGGGACACCAGATTCAGGGTATTGCTATTTTGGCAATTAAATTTCATCCGAGAACAAAATATATGTTTTGGCTGACACTATTATACTTTGCCAGCCCATGCTGGGACACCAGATTCAGGGTATTGCTAATTTGGCAATTGAATTTCACCCAAGAACAAAATGTATGTTTTGGCTGACACTATTATACTTTGCCAGCCAGTGTTGGGACACCAGATTCAGGGTATTGCTATTTTGGCAATTAAATTTCATCCGAGAACAAAATATATGTTTTGGCTGACACTATTATACTTTGCCAGCCAGTGCTGGGGCACCAGATTCAGTGTATTGCTATTTTGGCAATTGAATTTCACCCCAGAACAAGATATATGTTTTGGCTGACACTATTGTACTTTGCAAGCCAGTGCTGGGGCACCAGATTCAGGGTATTGCTATTTTGGCAATTAAATTTCACCCGAGAACAAAATATATGTTTTGGCTGACACTATTATACTTTGCCAGCCAGTGCTGGGAGACCAGATTCCGGGAATTGCTATTTTGGCAATTAAATTTAACACGAGAACAAAATATATGTTTTGGCGGACACTGTTATACTTTGCCAGCCAGTGCTGGGACACCAGATTCAGGGTATTGCTATTTTGACAATTGAATTGGACCCCAGAACAAAATATACCCAGTTACTGACAGATTTAAACTGGGCCTGCAACTGCTGGAACACCAGATTCAGGGTATTGCTAATTTGGCAATTGAATTTCACCCCAGAACAAAATATATGTTTTTGCTGACACAATTATACTTTGCCAGCCAGTGCTGGAACACCAGATTCAGGGTATTGCTATTTTGGCAATTGAATTTAACCCAAGAACAAAATATATGTTTTGGCTGACACTATTATACTTTGCCAGGCAGTGTTGGGACACCAGATTCAGGGTATTGCTATTTTGGCAATTGAATGTCACCCCAGAACAAAATTTATGTTTTGGCGGACACTATTATATTTTTGCAGCCACTGCTGGGACACCAGATTCAGGGTATTGCTATTTTGGCAATTGAATTTAACACCGGAACAAAATATATCGTGCTACGGACAGATTTAAGCTAGGCCTGCAACTGCTAGAACTCCAGATTCAGGGTATTAATATTTTGGCAATTGAATTTCACCCCAGAACAAAATATATGTTTTGGCGGACACTATTATACTTTGCGAACACTGCTGGGACACCAGATTTAGGGTATTGCTATTTTGGAAATTGAATTTCACCCCAGAACAAAAAATATGTTTTGGCTGACACTATTATCCTTTGCCAGCCAGTGCTGGGACACCAGATTTAGGGTATTGCTCTTTTGGCAATTAAATTTCACACGAGAACAAAATATATGTTTTTGCGGACACTATTATACTTTGCCAGCCACTGCTGTGACAACAGATTCAGGGTATTGCTATTTTTGCAAGTGAATTTAAACCCAGAACAAAATATATGTTTTGGCTGACACTATTATACTTTGCCAGCCAGTGCTGGAACACCAGATTCAGAGTATTGCTCTTTTGACAATTGAATTTCACCCAAGAACAAAATATATGTTTTGGCTGACACTATTATACTTTGGCAGCCAGAGTTGGGACACCAGATTCCCGGTATTGCTATTTTGGCAATTAAATTTCACCCGAGAACAAAATATATGTTTTGGCGAACACTATTATACTTTGCCAGCCAGTGCTGGGGCACCAGATTCAGGGTATTGCTATTTTAGCAATTGAATTTCACCCCAGAACAAGATATATGTTTTGGCTGACACTATTATACTTTGCCAGCCAGTGCTGGTGCATCAGATTCAGGGTATTGCTATTTTGGCAATCGAATTTCACCCCAGAACAAAATATATGTTTTGGCGGACACTATTATACTTTGCGAGCCACTGCTGGGACACCAGATTTAGGGTATTGCTATTTTGGAAATTGAATTTCACCAGAGAACAAAATATATGTTTTGGCGGACACTATTATACTTTGCCAGCCAGTGCTGGGGTACCAGATTCAGGGTATTGCTATTTTGCAATTGAATTTCGCCCCAGAACAAAATTTATGTTTTGGCTGACACTATTATACTTTGCCAGCCAGTGCTGCGATACCAAATTAAGGATATTGCTCTTTTGGCAATTAAATTTCACCCCAGAACAAAATTTATGTTTTTGCGGACACTATTATACTTTGCCAGCATCTGCTAGGATACCAGATTCAGGGTATTGCTATTTTGGCAATTGAATTTCAACCCAGAACAAAATATATGTTTTTGCTGACACTATTATACTTTGCCAGCCAGAGCTGGGACACCAGATTCAGGGTATTGCTATTTTGGCAATCGAATTTCACCCCAGAACAAAATATATGTTTTGTCGGACTCTATTATACTTTACCAGCCAGTGCTGGGACACCAGATTCAGTGTATTGCTATTTTGGCAATTGAATTTCACCCCAGAACAAAATATATGTTTTGGCTGACACTATTATACTTTGCCAGCCAGTGCTGGGACACCAGATTCAGGGTATTGCTATTTTGGAAATTAAATTTTACCCCTGAACAAAATATATGTTTTGACAGACACTATTATACTTTACCAGCCAGTGCTGGCACACCAGATTCAGGGTATTGCTATTTTGGCAATTGAATTTCACCCCAGAACAAAATATATGTTTTGGCTGACACTATTATACTTTGCCAGCCATTGCTGGGACACCAGATTTAGGGTATTGCTAATTTGGCAATTGAATTTCACCCCAGAACAAAATATATGTTTTGGCGGACACTATTATACTTTGACAGCCAGTGTTGGGACACCAGATTCAGGGTAGTTCTATTTTGGCAATTAAATTTCACCCCAGAACAAAATATATGTTTTGGCGGACACTATTATACTTTGCCAGCCAGTGCTGGGACACCAGATTTAGGGCATTGCTCTTTAGCAATTAAATTACACCCGAGAACAAATATATGTTTTTGCGGACACTATTATACTTTGCCATCCAGTGCTGGGACACCAGATTCAGAGTATTGCTATTTTGGCAATTGAATTTAACCCCAGAACAAAATATATGTTTTGGCTGACACTATTATACTTTGCCAGCCAGTGCTGGAACACCAGATTCAGAGTATTGCTCTTTTGACAATTGAATTTCACCCAAGAACAAAATATATGTTTTGGCTGACACTAATATACTTTGGCAGCCAGAGTTGGGACACCAGATTCCCGGTATTGCTATTTTGGCAATTAAATTTCACACGAGAACAAAATATATGTTTTGGCGAACACTATTATACTTTGCCAGCCAGTGCTGGGGCACCAGATTCAGGGTATTGCTATTTTGGCAATTGAATTTCACCCCAGAACAAGATATATGTTTTGGCTGACACTATTATACTTTGCCAGCCAGTGCTGGTGACATCAGATTCAGGGTATTGCTATTTTGGCAATTGAATTTCACCCCAGAACAAAATATATGTTTTGGCGGACACTATTATACTTTGCCAGCCACTGCTGGGACACCAGATTCAGGGTATTGCTATTTTGGCAATTGAATTTCACCCCAGAACAAAATATATGTTTTGGCTGACACTATTATACTTTGCCAGCCAGTGCTGGGACACCAGATTCAGGGTATTGCTATTTTGGCAATTGAATTTCACCCCAGAACAAAATATATGTTTTGGCGGACACTATTATACTTTGCCAGCCAGTGCTGGGACACCAGATTCAGGGTATTGCTATTTTGGCAATTGAATTTCACCCCAGAACAAAATATATGTTTTGGCTGACACTATTATACTTTGCCAGCCAGTGCTGGGACACCAGATTCAGGGTATTGCTATTTTGGCAATTGAATTTCACCCCAGAACAAAATATATGTTTTGGCGGACACTATTATACTTTGCCAGCCAGTGCTGGGACACCAGATTCAGGGTATTGCTATTTTGGCAATTGAATTTCACCCCAGAACAAAATATATGTTTTGGCTGACACTATTATACTTTGCCAGCCAGTGCTGGGACACCAGATTCAGGGTATTGCTATTTTGGCAATTGAATTTCACCCCAGAACAAAATATATGTTTTGGCTGACACTATTATACTTTGCCAGCCAGTGCTGGGACACCAGATTCAGGGTATTGCTATTTTGGCAATTAAATTTCACCCGAGAACAAAATATATGTTTTGGCGGACACTATTATACTTTGCCAGCCAGTGCTGGGACACCAGATTCAGGGTATTGCTATTTTGGCAATTGAATTTCACCCCAGAACAAAATATATGTTTTGGCTGACACTATTATACTTTGCCAGCCAGTGCTGGGACACCAGATTCAGGGTATTGCTATTTTGGCAATTGAATTTCACCCCAGAACAAAATATATGTTTTGGCGGACACTATTATACTTTGCCAGCCAGTGCTGGGACACCAGATTCAGGGTATTGCTATTTTGGCAATTGAATTTCACCCCAGAACAAAATATATGTTTTGGCTGACACTATTATACTTTGCCAGCCAGTGCTGGGACACCAGATTCAGGGTATTGCTATTTTGGCAATTAAATTTCACCCCAGAACAAAATATATGTTTTGGCGGACACTATTATACTTTGCCAGCCAGTGCTGGGACACCAGATTCAGGGTATTGCTATTTTGTCAAGTGAATTTAAACCCAGAACAAAATATATGTTTTTGCTGACACTATAATACTTTGCCAGCCAGTGCTGGAACACCAGATTCAGAGTATTGCTCTTTTGACAATTGAATTTCACCCAAGAACAAAATATATGTTTTGGCTGACACTATTATACTTTGGCAGCCAGAGTTGGGACACCAGATTCCCGGTATTGCTATTTTGGCAATTAAATTTCACCCGAGAACAAAATATATGTTTTGGCGGACACTATTATACTTTGCCAGCCAGTGCTGGGGCACCAGATTCAGGGTATTGCTATTTTGGCAATTGAATTTCACCCCAGAACAAGATATATGTTTTGGCTGACACTATTATACTTTGCCAGCCAGTGCTGGTGCATCAGATTCAGGGTATTGCTATTTTGGCAATCGAATTTCACCCCAGAACAAAATATATGTTTTAACGGACACTATTATACTTTGCGAGCCACTGCTGGGACACCAGATTCAGGGTATTGCTATTTTACCAATTAAATTTCACCAGAGAACAAAATATATGTTTTGGCGGACACTATTATACTTTGCCAGCCAGTGCTGGGGTACCAGATTCAGGGTATTGCTATTTTGCAATTGAATTTCGCCCCAGAACAAAATTTATGTTTTGGCTGACACTATTATACTTTGCCAGCCAGTGCTGCGATACCAGATTAAGGGTATTGCTCTTTTGGCAATTAAATTTCACCCCAGAACAAAATTTATGTTTTTGCGGACACTATTATACTTTGCCAGCATCTGCTAGGATACCAGATTCAGGGTATTGCTATTTTGGCAATTGAATTTCAACCCAGAACAAAATATATGTTTTTGCTGACACTATTATACTTTGCCAGCCAGAGCTGGGACACCAGATTCAGGGTATTGCTATTTTGGCAATTGAATTTCACCCCAGAACAAAATATATGTTTTGGCGGACTCTATTATACTTTACCAGCCAGTGCTGGGACACCAGATTCAGGGTATTGCTATTTTGGCAATTGAATTTCACCCCAGAACAAAATATATGTTTTGGCTGACACTATTATACTTTGCCAGCCAGTGCTGGGACACCAGATTCAGGGTATTGCTATTTTGGAAATTAAATTTCACCCCTGAACAAAATATATGTTTTGGCAGACACTATTATACTTTACCAGCCAGTGCTGGCACACCAGATTCAGGGTATTGCTATTTTGGCAATTGAATTTCACCCCAGAACAAAATATATGTTTTGGCTGACACTATTATACTTTGCCAGCCAGTGCTGGGACACCAGATTCAGGGTATTGCTATTTTGGCAATTGAATTTCACCCCAGAACAAAATATATGTTTTGGCGGACCCTAATATACTTTGACAGCCAGTGCTGGGACACCAGATTCAGGGTATTGCTATTTTGGCAATTAAATTTCACCCCAGAACAAAATATATGTTTTGGCGGACACTATTATACTTTGCCAGCCAGTGCTGGGACACCAGATTTAGGGCATTGCTCTTTTGGCAATTAAATTACACCCGAGAACAAAATATATGTTTTTGCGGACACTATTATACTTTGCCATCCAGTGCTGGGACACCAGATTCAGGGTATTGCTATTTTGGCAATTGAATTTTACCCCAGAACAAAATATATGTTTTGGCGGACACTATTATACTTTGCCAGCCACTGCTGGGACACCAGATTCAGGGTATTGCTATTTTGGCAATTGAATTTAACCCCAGAACAAAATATATGTTTTGGCTGACATTATTATACTTTGCCAGCCAGTTCTGGGACACCAGATTCAGGGTATTGCTATTTTACCAATTAAATTTCACCCGAGAACAAAATATATGTTTTGGCGGACACTATTATACTTTGCCAGCCAGTGCTGGGGTACCAGATTCAGGGTATTGCTATTTTGGCAATTGAATTTCGCCCCAGAACAAAATTTATGTTTTGGCTGACACTATTATACTTTGCCAGCCAGTGCTGCGATACCAGATTAAGGGTATTGCTCTTTTGGCAATTAAATTTCACCCCAGAACAAAATTTATGTTTTTGCGGACACTATTATACTTTGCCAGCATCTGCTAGGATACCAGATTCAGGGTATTGCTATTTTGGCAATTGAATTTCAACCCAGAACAAAATATATGTTTTTGCTGACACTATTATACTTTGCCAGCCAGAGCTGGGACACCAGATTCAGGGTATTGCTATTTTGGCAATTGAATTTCACCCCAGAACAAAATATATGTTTTGGCGGACTCTATTATACTTTACCAGCCAGTGCTGGGACACCAGATTCAGGGTATTGCTATTTTGGCAATTGAATTTCACCCCAGAACAAAATATATGTTTTGGCTGACACTATTATACTTTGCCAGCCAGTGCTGGGACACCAGATTCAGGGTATTGCTATTATGGCAATTAAATTTCACCCAGAACAAAATATATGTTTTGGCTGACACTATTATACTTTACCAGCCAGTGCTGGGACACCAGATTCAGGGTATTGCTATTTTGGCAATTGAATTTCACCCCAGAACAAAATATATGTTTTGGCTGACACTATTATACTTTGCCAGCCAGTGCTGGGGCACCAGATTCAGGGTATTGCTATTTTGGCAATTGAATTTCACCCGAGAACAAAATATATGTTTTGGCTGACACTATTATACTTTGCCAGCCAGTGCTGGGACATCAGATTCAGGGTATTGCTATTTTGGCAATTAAATTTCACCCGAGAACAAAATATATGTTTTGGCGGACACTATTATACTTTGCCAGCCAGTGCTGGGACACCAGATTCAGGGTATTGCTATTTTGGCAATTGAATTTCACCCCAGAAAAAAATATACCCTGTTACAGACAGATTTAAACTAGGCCTGCAAATGCAGGAACACCAGATTCAGGGTATTGCTATTTTGGCAATTGAATTTCACCCCAGAACAAAATATATGTTTTGGCTGACACTATTATACTTTGCCAGCCAGTGCTGGGACACCAGATTCAGGGTATTGCTATTTTGGCAATTGAATTTCACCCGAGAACAAAATATATGTTTTGGCTGACACTATTATACTTTGCCAGCCAGTGCTGGGACACCAGATTCAGGGTATTGCTAATTTGGCAATTGAATTTCACCCCAGAACAAAATATATGTTTTGCTGACACTATTATACTTTGCCAGCCAGTGCTGGGACACCAGATTCAGGGTAGTTGCTATTTTGGCAATTAAATTTCACCCCAGAACAAAATATATGTTTTGGCTGACACTATTATACTTTGCCAGCCAGTGCTGGGGCACCAGATTCAGGGTATTGCTATTTTGGCAATTGAATTTCACCCCAGAACAAAATATATGTTTTGGCTGACACTATTATACTTTGCCAGCCAGAGTTGGGACTCCAGATTCAGGGTATCGCTATTTTGGCAATTAAATTTCACCCGAGAACAAAATATATGTTTTGGCGGACACTATTATACTTTGCCAGCCAGTGCTGGGACACCAGATTCAGGGTATTGCTATTTTGGCAATTGAATTTCACCCCAGAACAAGATATATGTTTTGGCTGACACTATTATACTTTGCCAGCCAGTGCTGGGGCATCAGATTCAGGGTATTGCTATTTTGGCAATCAAATTTCTCCCGAGAACAAAATATATGTTTTGGCGGACACTATTATACTTTGCCAGCCAGTGCTGGGGCATCAGATTCAGGGTATTGCTATTTTGGCAATTGAATTTCACCCCAGAACAAGATATATGTTTTGGCTGACTCTATTATACTTTGACAGCCAGTGCTGGGGCACCAGATTCAGGGTATTGCTATTTTGGCAATTAAATTTCACCCGAGAACAAAATATATATTTTGGCTGACACTAATATACTTTGCCAGCCAGTGCTGGGAGACTAGATTCACTGAATTGCTATTTTAGCAATTAAATTTAACACGAGAACAAAATATATGTTTTGGCGGACACTGTTATACTTTGCCAGCCAGTGCTGGGACACCAGAATCCGGGTATTGCTATTTTCACAATTGAATTTGACCCCAGAAAAAAATATACCCTGTTACTGACAGATTTAAACTAGGCCTGCAAATGCAGGAACAACAGATTCAGGGTATTGCTATTTTGGCAATTGAATTTCACCCCAGAACAAAATATATGTTTTGGCTGACACTATTATACTTTGCCAGCCACTGCTGGGACAACAGATTCAGGGTATTGCTATTTTGGCAATTGAATTTAACCCAAGAACAAAATATATGTTTTGGCTGACACTATTATACTTTGCCAGGCAGTGTTGGGACATCAGATTCAGGGTATTGCTATTTTGGCAATTAAATGTCACCCGAGAACAAAATATATATTTTGGCTGACACTATTATACTTTGCCAGCTAGTGCTGGGGCACCAGATTTAGTGTATTGCTATTTTGGCAATTGAAATTCACCAGAGAACTAAATATATGTTTTGTCTGACACTATTATACTTTTCCAGCCAGTGCTGAGACACCAGATTCAGTGTATTGCTATTTTGGCAATTGAATGTCACCCCAGAACAAAATATTTGTTTTGGCGGACACTATTATATTTTTCCAGCCACTGCTTGGACACCAGAATCAGGGTATTGCTATTTTGGCAATTGAATTTAAGCCCGGAACAAAATATATCGTGTTACAGACAGATTTAAGCTAGGCCTGCAACTGCTAGAACACCAGATTCAGGGTATTGCTATTTTGGCAATCGAATTTCAGCCCAGAACAAAATATATGTTTTGGCGGACACTATTATACTTTGCGAGCCACTGCTGGGACACCAGATTTAGGGTATTGCTATTTTGGCAATTGAAATTCACCAGAGAACAAAATATATGTTTTGGCTGACACTTTTATACTTTTCCAGCCAGTGCTGAGACACCAGATACAGGGTATTGCTATTTTGGAAATTGAATTTCACCCCAGAAAAAAATATACCCTTTTACAGACAGATTTAAACTAGGCCTGCAAATGTAGGAACACCAGATTCAGGGTATTGCTATTTTGGCTATTGAATTTCACCCCAGAACAAAATATATGTTTTGGCATACACTATTATACTTTGCCAGCCACTGCTGGGACACCAGATTCAGGGTATTGCTATTTTGGCAAGTGAATTTAACCCCAGAACAAAATATATGTTTTGGCTGACACTATTATACTTTGCCAGCCCATGCTGGGACACCAGATTAAGGGTATTGCTAATTTGGCAATTGAATTTCACCCAAGAACAAAATGTATGTTTTGACTGACACTATTATACTTTGCCAGCCAGTGTTGGGACACCAGATTCAGGGTATTGCTATTTTGGCAATTAAATTTCATCCGAGAACAAAATATATGTTTTGGCTGACACTATTATACTTTGCCAGCCAGTGCTGGGGCACTAGATTCAGTGTATTGCTATTTTGGCAATTGAATTTCACCCCAGAACAAGATATATGTTTTGGCTGACACTATTA
>JAKVIS010001425.1:0-34571 GCA_033119425.1 Bufotes viridis
AGAGTCCTGGTTTTATTCTGTGTTCATCCAGGAGGTATCACCTTCCTCAACAGATTCCCTTGAGGGAGGTAGAAAATTTATCAAGAATCTCCAGAGATCTATTCCGGGAGGTCTCATCTAATTTTCCTGCACTGCAGAGGCAGGCTTCTCAGTCTGTCTCCCAGCCCCTGGCTGACCGCTGGCCGCTCTGCTCCTTTATCTCTATTCCCAGCACTTTTCTAACACTGACAGTAACTGTACTGTGTTCCTGTATACCTTCTGTCAGCACCAAGCCACTGGCAGTCGTGTTCTCCTCTTTTCCCTGTGCTTGGTAACTAACGGCACAGGGAATAGACATAAAGGAGAAGATCTAGTAGAGAGTCACATTGAGATGACACAAGCAGAAATCATTAGGGCACATATAGGGAACCAGGAGTTAGGGTAGTGAGATAAGAGGCAGGCTGAGAAGCTGTATGTTAGTCGTCTTCAGCATCTGCAGACACTTAAGATCAGTGTCTTGCTTAAGAGACTATTTGCATGCTGCTTTCTTATAAAAAGAAACATTTCCCTAATAAAGTATATTACAAAAATTCTTAATAATCTTGTCCCTGTGTTATATTAAAAATAAACAAATGATGGGTACATTTTAATTGATGATTTTTGGGAGGTGTTTCAGCCTGGAAATTAAATCTGACTCTGGTGCCAGTTCTTTTTATAGTGAGGTCTCCATCAGAGCAAGACGTGCATTTCTGTTCTGCAAACATTTGCTTTGGCGCAGGCGCTAGCAAAATATATGCTGTAGGCCAGCATCACTAGATGTTCAAGCTACACGCATCACGTCGGTATGAACACCATGCGCTGCAATACTTTCACTTACCTGAAGATTAAAAGGAGCGAGTCCCCTTTAAATGAAAAACTCTTGATGTCACAAATTAAACACTGTGTTTAACTCTTTCTTAATTATACCAGTTTCTAGGAACCCTGGGTGACAGTCCATGCATCCTCCACACAGAGATTGTCATTGTGCTTTCCCAGACTCCTGAATGGTAAACCAGCCCATTTACATAGTGATTCATTTTTAAAAATTTTATATCTTTGCATAACTAGGCAGACGTGCTGGTGATCCTATAAGTAATCACCCATCTTTCCCAGAGATGGATGCAACTATAAACGAGATGAATATAAATTTTGACTGATTATATAGTGGAGACCATGTAACGTTACAGAGTGGGGTCACAGAGTGCTGAGGGGCATAGTGCATAAAAGTTATCAACACTGCGGATTCCATAATTGTAAGTCCAAACCTCCTCTGGCATTAACCTCAGCGCCGGGGGTTTCATGGCATGACTTTTCATGACAGAGCAGCTGTATGTGCCAAGCATCAGATGGAGTGGTGTAAAGCACGCCACCACTGGACTGGAGCAGTGGAAACGTGTTCTGGGGATCACTCACACTTCCTCATCTGTCAGTCTGATGGACGAGTCTGGCTTTGGCAAATGCCAGAAAAATGTTACCTGCCGGACCGCATTGTGCCAACTGTAAAGTTTGAAGAAGGAGGGATGATGCCATGAGGTTGTTTTTCAGAGGTTGGCCAAGACCCCTTAGTTCAAGTGAAGGCAAATCCTAGGCTACATACACACGACGGCCGTTTTCAGAACCATAGCAGTCTATGGGGCTATTATTTTTTTAGCAGTCAGTGAATAGCGGCTGTCAAAATTTAGGACATGTCCTATTTTTGTCCGTTTTCACAGCCAGAAGGATCCCACTGGGACCGTTTTTATCGGCCGATTGAACACGAGTGCACCCTAGGGGTGGGCGATATGGCCTAAAATTTATATTGCGATATAATATGAAGCATGTGCGATATGCGATATATATTGCGATATAAATTTTCTATATTGGAGGGGGGGTTGTTAAACTTTTTTGTTTTTTTTTTCCTTCAACTTTTTATTTAATAACTATTTAGCCTCCTTTAGGGGCTAGGACTCTTGTGCTATTCACCCTGATAGAACTCTATTAGGGTAAATAGGACTTGAAACTGACCCTGATGCCCTGTGCTCTGTGCACACAGCAGCAGGGAGCTGACCATAGCAGCCAGGACATCAGTAGCATCCTGGCTGCCATGGTAACCAATCGGAGCCCCAGGATTACACTGCTGGGGCTCCGATCACGACTGCCACTGCCACCAATGATGGGGGGCCACTGTGCCACCAATAAGTGAATAGAAACATAGCTTGCATGTGCCGGCCATATACCATACTGGGCCTCTGTGACTGCACTCTGCGATTCACGCAATTAACCCCTCAGGTTCTGAGGGGTTAATTGCGGCGGATCGCAGCAGGCAGTCATAGAAGCGGGTATGATATATGGCCGGCACATGCAGGCATATACGACCTTTAATTAGGGGGCACATAGGGGCACTTACTATTATGTATGTGCGGGGCTCCGTTCGCCCGCTCTGGCCCCCGTCACATGGTGGGAACACCATGGAGGAGACATCAGCTTCTCTCCCTGGGCGTTCCTTCTCCCTGCCTGTGACGTTCTGCCACAGGCCACAGTCCCTCCCCTCCTCCGCTCTCATTGGTAGCAGTGGCTACAGTCCCTCCCCTCCTCCTCTCTCATTGGCGGCTCTCAGTGGGGAGGGAGGGACTCCCTCCTTCTCCACTGTGCCGGCTCAGGAGAACATGGTATGTGCCGAGAGCGGCGCATACCATGTTCTACCGCGATATGGCGATATAGACAAAATCGATATCGTGGCACAAATTCATATCGCATATCGTCTATATCGCCATATCGTCCCACCCCTAGTGCACCCGTCTAACGGCCGTTAAAAACGTGTACACTAATGTAGTATAGCCTTTTAGGGGTTAAAAAAAATCACCTCATCCACTTGAACACACAACAGGCAGTCACTCCTCTCTTGATTGAAGAGGACCTGCGCTCAGCATGATGTCACCACATTATCATGCTTGGAGCACACGGTGACATGTCATCACGCTCAGCGCAGGTCCTTCGGCAGTTTCTTTTGAATCAAGAGAGGAGCAGAATGTCTCTGCGTATACAAGTGGCTGAGATGAGTGATATATATATATATATATATATATATATATATATATAAACAAAATGTTTAACTCAAAATAAACATTACAGCTTAGGACCACTATGGGGACATTATTACTGCCGGTGCCACTATAGGGGGCATTATGGGCCAACACGGTGGATATTATTACTGCCGGTGCCACTATGGGGGGCATTATGGGCCACCACGGTGGATATTATTACTGCCGGTGCCACTATGGGGGGCATTATGGGCCACCACGGTGGATATTATTACTGCCGGTGCCACTATGGGGGCATTATGGGCCATCATGGTGGATATTATTACTGCTGGGGCCACTATGGGGGACATGATTACTGCCAGGGCCACTATAAGGGGCATTATTGGCCACCATGGTGGATAATATAACTGCTGGGGCCACTATGGGGGCATTATGGGCCATCATGGTGGATATTATTACTGCTGGGGCCACTATGGTGGACAAGATTACTGCCAGGGCCACTATAAAGGCCATTATGGGCCACCAGGGGGGATAATATAACTGCTGGGGCCATCATGGTGGATATTATTACTGCTGGGGCCACTATGGGGGACATGATTACTGCCAGGACCACTATAAAGGCCATTATGGGCCACCAGGGGGGATAATATAACTGCTGGGGCCACTATGGGGGCATTACGGGCCATCACATAGTATATAAGACCGAAAAAAGACATTTGTCCATCCAGTTCGGCCTGTTTCCTACAAGTTGATCCAGAGGAAGGCAAAAAACCCCTGTGAGTCAGAAGCCAATTTTCCCCACTTAAGGGGAAAAAAATTCCTTCCCGACTCCAATCAGGCAATCAGAATAACTCCCTGGATCAACGACCCCTCTCTAGTAGCTGTAGCCTGTAATATTATTACACTCCAGAAATACATCCAGGCGCCTCTTGAATTCCTTTATTGTACTCACCATCACCGCCTCCTCAGGCAGAGATGGTGGATGTTATTACTGCTGGGGCCACCTTGGGGGGGTATTATTATTGCTGTGGCCACTATAGGGGGCATTATAACTGCTGGGGGACATTATGTATACTGAGGGCACTGCAGGGCTTTGCATATTTATTAAAAGAAAAGCCAATTAAAATCATCAGTTTTTCATGCACATTTTTATTGGCCATGAAAAATGGATGCAAAACGGCCACTAAAAACAGACGGACAGAAAATGGATGCACACATGGTTGAAAAACCTTGAAAAATGACGTGTCAGCTTATATTGGCCGTAGTGTGCAGGCACCCTTAATGCTCCAGCGTAAGATGACATTTTGGACAATTGTATGCTTCAAGCTTTGTGGAAATAGTTTGGGAAAGGCCCTTTTCTGTTCCAACATGACTGTGTTCAGTGCACAAAAGAAGTTGTCCACCCAAAGCACTGACCTCCACCCCATCAAACACCTTTGGGATGATTTAGAACAGAGATTGTGAGCCTGGCAGGCTCTCTCGTCCAGCATCAGTGTCCAACTTCACAAATGTTCTTCTGGATGAATGGGCAAAAATTCCCACAGACCAACTCCAAAATCTTGTAGAAAGCCTTCTCATAAGGCCTCTTGCACATAAACGTTTTTTGTTTTTTTTTCGTTCCGTATACGGACCCATTCATTTCAATAGATCCGCAAAAAAAAAATCCGTATTTCCGTTCAAAAATAGAACATATCTTATTATTGTCCGCATAACGGACAAGGATAATACTGTTCTAGTTGGGGCCAGTTGTTCCATTCCGCAAAAAACGGAATGCACACGGACGTCATCCGTATTTTTTGCGGACCGCAAAATACTGAAAAAGCCATACGGTCGTGTGCATGAGACTTAAGACTGGAAGCTGTTGTAGCTGCAAAGGGTGGGGGTAACTCCATATTACTGCCTATGGATTTCGAATGGGGTGTTATAAAAGCTCCTCTAGGTGTCCCAATACTTTTGTCCAATTAGCAGGGGCGTAGCTAATGGCTCATGGGCCCTGGTGCAAGAGGTCAGCTTAGGCCCCCTTCCCTCAGTGCTTTGTGTGTCTTCTTATGCGTCACAAGGTTCTTTGGGCCCTCTCGAGCTCCTGGGCCCGGTAGCGACTGCTACCTCTGCACGCCCTATAGCTATGCCCATGCCAATTAGTGTACATGCCGCGCTCCTGTAGTAATGAATAACTAGGCTAAATGCCATTCAGGACACTTGGAAAGCTTTGTGCCAACCCCTTTAAGAGCAGTAAAGGAGGTCTTACTGGTTGTCATCCGGCTATCCAGGGAACAAGTGTCCTTAGATCACACTTAACCTTTGGTTTCCAAATCTAGTAGACTCCAACCTGTGGCTCTCCAGATCTCATGTAATGTAACTACAACTCCCAGCGTGACCGGACAAATGATATAAGCCTGCAGCTGTCAGGGCATGCTGGGAGTTATGGTTTGCCCCCGTTGTGGGGCTGCTGTTCTTGTACTTTCTCTATGTAAACACGAAGTCCTGTCATTTTAATCACCGAGCAGTCATTCTTTTTGACAAACAGACAAGACAAACATCCTCCGCACACCCAGGACAATTATACTTTATTAAACGCCCTTATTTGAATTTGTGGTGAACCACAGAATTACTTTTAATCCAGGAGACTATTTAGAGAAGGTCTGTACATTTACAGCACTGTCCCTGTTGTCCCCAGTCGGGGCTACACTTAAAGGGGAGCTCCATATTCCAAATAAATTCAGGTACATGGCTGATTTCTTCTAAATACGCCTGACTTTCCACAGGCTTTGGCTGGCATTGTAACTCAGCCTCATTCAAATCAGTAGAGATGAGCTGCAATACCAGTCACAACCTGTGGACATGTGTGGTGCTGTTTCTAAGATAGCCGTATCTCTCTAATCCTGCACAGTCCCTTTTAATGAAGCGGCAAGTTCTGCGACTGTCTAATACACTTTGGGGCAGATTTACCAAAATTGTCTAAAAGGAAAACTGTCTTTGTTGCCCATTACAGCCAGTTACAGCGCAGCTTGAAAGAGCAGAATGAAAAATGAAAGATGCTGTTTTAGGCAGTCTTCTAAAGCTCCCTGTTTATTTCCCTATTAATCACCCTTGTCAAAATCTCTGCTTTCAGTTAGTGAATGGAAACGGCTGTTTATGGCCAGAGGTTGAGAACACAACGCAGGGTTTGCTACATTTAATCTTTATACAGTAATGAGTGATGCATTGTTCTGTTGGTTGGACGGGGATTTCTGCCTCCTAATTGTTCCATTCACTGACGGCAAACATCTTGAAAAGGTTGAGAAGTTGAAATGCAAAGTATACAAGAACAATGCAGAACTTTTTGTGTATGAAACAGGAATATCTCTTTAAGGGGGTTCTGCAGTTTGTTTAAACTGATGATCTATCTGGATCAGGCATCAGCAACCTTTCGGCTCCCAGCTTTTGTGAAACTACAATTCCCAGCATGCTCCATTCATTTCTATGTAAGTTCATAGAAGAGCAGAGCAACTATGCATGCTGGGAGTTGTAGTTTCACAACAGCTGGGAGCCAAAGGTTGCCTATCCCTGATCTGGATAGATCATCAGCATCTGATCGGCGGGAGTCCGACCCCGGGGTCCCCGCCGATCAGCTGTTTGAGAAGGCAGCGGCGCTCCTGGAGCGCCGCGGCCTTCTCACTGTTTACCGCAGGACCAGAGACGTCACGACTTGTATCAACTGGCCTGGGCGCGGCTAAACTCCATTCAAGTGAACAGAGCTTAGCCGCGGCCAGGCCAGTTGATACTAGACGTCACAGGGCTGGCGGTAAACAGTGAGAAGGCCGCAGCGCTCCGGGAACGCCGCTGCCTTCTCAAACAGCTGATCGGCGGGGGTCCCGGGTGTCGGACTCCCGCCGATCAGATGCTGATGATCTATCCAGAGGATAGATCATCAGTTTAAACAAACTGAAGAACCCCTTTAAGTGTGCATTCACACTACTGTTTGAATCTTGCAGTCAACAAAACACAGATCCGCAAAACATACGGATGATGTCCTTTTTTTTGCAGACCAGTTACAACCATGCCTATTTTTGTTCGCAAAATGGACAAGAATAGGACATGCTCTGTCTTTTTGCAGAGCTGCGGAACATACATATGGATGCGGACAGCACACAGTCTGCTGAGACCAAAACTATAGTTGTGTGAATGGGGCCTTAGGAGACCAAGCAGGAGCCTCCCCCAATTCCTATTCTTTCTTTGTATCTCTTTCTCCAGGTCAGTGAAGCGTCAGCCTTTCACTACATGGCTGTATAGTCAGCAAATGTGGAATACAGCAGATATGTATCATACCTTCACCACCTTTAGGATGGGACAACATGGTAATCTTTACCTTAAAACCCGACGCGTGACCAAAGATCTCTAGGTACAGTCTTACAGGGGGAATGGGATCTCGATGCAACTCAGAAGTTGCAGTGATTGTAACCCCAGACATTGCTGCTGGATTTTTTGTGAATCTGGTGACATGATTGTGGCAAAGTCACCCTGTAACCCAGGGATGCCCAACATGCGGCCCTCCAGCTGTTGTAAAACTACAACTCCCATCATGCCCTGTTGTAGGTTGATGGCTATAGGCTGTCCAAGCATGCTGGGAGTTGTAGTTTAGCAACAGCTGGAGGGCCGCATGTTGGGCATCCCTGCTGTAACCTCATGCTCTTGTGAGGCTGCACTGTGAAGCCCCATTCTTATTGTTGCCTTCACTTATTCCCTTGTGAGGTAAAGAAATAAAAGTTACGTGGAAACCATCAACAAGCATGGTACATGCTGCTGATGGATCTTAACATAGTAACATCCAAATAGTGTTACAATACAATAAACTTTCTTCAGTCTGCATCAATGGGATTGAACAGATGCTGAGTTATCAGACTTTCTGAATTATTGGACTGTCATGTAAATGTATATAAAATTCACGTGTAACAGTAAAAAAACATCTTCAGGAAGAAGGATTTGCTAATATAATTATTTTGTAATTAGAAACATTTCTGAATTGGTTCTCCTTTAAAGAAAATGTGCCATCATAAAATGACATAAATAGCGTTTAACCTATTTTTGAGGATGTTGTTTTTAATTTTCCATGTTACTATCTATATACAATATTCCATGTATGTCGGAGTATGTATATATATGCTGTATATTATACAAAAACTATAAATTCCTGCAGTTTTCACACTGGCCACTAAGCCAAATAAAAAGGTGCCATATCTTGGTCTATACAGATCACTTTACTGCAGTTATCTGCTTATCTATACACAGAGGTGATATCATTACAGGCAGAATTAGAATGACAGATAACACGAGATCCACCATTCACAATAGGTGATTGTCAAAGCTTATCTATTCTTTCTTTATGCTGTTATAACAGCATCTTAGGCAAGATGGCAGCCCCCATAATCATGTTCGGGAAATAGAATAAAGAAAATGTACAATCAGACAATAAAAATAGATTAGAAAAAACGTATATGATATCTGGTTTTAACTGGCAGAAAAAAATTTGGGTGACAAATTTCCTTTAACAATCTTCTAGTCTTGGCAAATTCCACATGACGGAGCACCGACTTTCTGGATTATCAGATGCAGGTGTAAAGGAGTTTCACAAACTGTAGACCTTGAATAAAGATCAGTCAACAGCAGCTTGCTGATGGTTTCCATGGAGAAAAATTAGAATTGTTTTAGAATAAACTAAAGATTTATTAAGGCAGGCATTTTAGGCTACTTTCACACTTGCGGCAGGACAGATCGGACAGGCTGTTCACCCTCTGAGCTGGACTGCCGCTCCATCCCCATTGACTATAATAGGGGCGGGGGCAGAGTTCCGGCGCAGCACGGCAGAGGCCGCTGGACTAAAAAGTCGGACATGTCAGAGTTTAAGTCCGGCGTCCTCTCTCCGTGTACTGCCGTGCTGCGTCGGAACTCCGCTCCCGCCCCCATTATAGTCAATAATGACGGAGCGGCAGCACGGCGAAATAGCGGCAGGACGGATGCGACAGGGTGAACAGCCTGTCGGATCCGTCCTGCCGCAAGTGTGAAACTAGCCTTAGACACCGGTCTTAATACGCTCTTTAGCTGGCGGTGGATCCGCCGAGGGTCCGGCCTCTCCATAAATTCAGAGCATCCAGCACCAGTTCTAAATGTAACACCACTTCCGAGCTGGCTTAAATTTAGACCATTTTCTACACCTAAAACAGTCATAGAAATTGATGAATGAGATGGGCCTGGTGGTCCCTCCCCTTCCCCGCCCACACCACACCCACTTTTTTTTAGACCTGTCGTGAGCAGGGAAATGTCGCAGATTGTTGTTTGTGCCGCAATCTGCGCCAGAAATACACCTAATATAGGCGGATTTCTGATCATAGATGACCCCCAAAGTGAATACAGCTACTCACGATATATTCCAGGGTCTTGATTTCACATTTGCGGACTCTAGAGACAATGTACGTGAAGCATCACTTTCTACGGATCTATTGGTTGTACTGTTCTGCAATCGTTTGTATGACCTGATCCATTAGCTAGCTGCTTCCTAGGTACATTATTTTCGTCTTTGCAGTTCACTCAGTACAATAAACCCGTGTTTGCCTAGGATGTTCCTGTGTACGTCAAACAAAGCAAACTTTCCTGGGAGGGACACGGTTAACTTTCTCGGGAGTGTTCTCCTTGTAGACGATTTTACGTCAGCAGCGTGTAATGTCGTTATGTCAGGTCAATGCCCTGATTAATCTGGTGTACGATAATAGCCTCACAATATATGCAAGTGAAAATCTCTAAATTACTAGGATGGGTGATGCCCAGTGGCGGCACCTTTGTGTGATGTATCTACACATCTCACCCACTGCACCTTCCCTAATTACCTCATCAGTGGGTCACCCTGGATCCTGACAGGAAGCCTCTACAAGCCTGAAGTAGTGGGCCTCCATCTTTAGGCAATGTGGGGACATCTGGATGTCCCTGTAAAGAGATTGCATATGGAAGACTCTCTGTCTGACAACTCCATATAAAGGCTGTAGTTGTTAGGCAGTGTATCCATAGCAACCGGACAGTCACCAGTGAACACTGTTCTTCCACCTGCTGCATTAGGCCTCATGCACACGACCCATTGTACACAGTACGCAAACGCAGATCCACAAAAAACAAATACTGACCACGTGAATTCCGCACTTTCCTCGGTCCCTATCACATTCTTGTCCACAACTAGGACATGAATAAGGCATGTTCCATAATTTGAGGAATGGATGCAGACAGCACACGGATGACATCTGTTTGCTGCCTGCATTTTTGCAGCCCTATAGAAATGAATGGGTCAGCTTGAGATCTGCACAAAGAGGGGATCGGACGCAGACCAAAAATACAGTCTTGTGCATGAGGCCTAAGTCAGATTTTTCTAGAAAATAAAATTTGGCACTTAGATGCGTTTTTACTTTAAGATAAAGGAGGTCATTTATCAAAGATCGTCTTTTTACACCAGTCTGTGATAGCCCCTCCGCTGCTACGAGAGGCGTCTAATTTATGACGAGGCGCAGTAAGGGCTCTTTCACACGAGCGGATGCCGTGCGAGTAATCCACTGCGTGAAAGAGAGCCAAGCCCCGTTCCGGACAGCAGAGACGCGGAGCATTGACATGATTGATAATGCTCCGTGCCTCTCTGCGATCTTTTTGCTACAAAATCACGGTGAGATAAAGTTGTCACTGTGATTTTGTAGCAAAAAGGTCACAGAGAGACAAATAGCAATATCAATCATGTTAATGCTCCGTGTCTCTGCTGTCTGGAACAAGGCTTGGCACTCTTTAATGCAGCGGATTACCCGCAAGGGATCCGCTCGTGTGAAAGAACCCTAAGTACACTTTTGGCAGTCCATGCGTCTGGACTGAAAACTACTCCAACCACTGACTGAAGTAGTTTTCACTCCTCTCTTACTCCATTTTCCATGCGTAATTATAAGTAAATTTGCCTGGACTGATGTTCTGGTCCTGCACCCACCACTCCGAAGTGGCAAGGGTAGCGTATAAACACCCCTGCCACAAAATATTGTCGCACGGGCATTTAAAAAAATCGCAAAAAAGAGGTCTTGCAACTTTTTTTTACGCCCAAAACTGGCATAGGGATGTTAGTAAATGACCCCCAAGTTTATATGTGTCTATAAAATAATGAAAACTAGAAATTTCACATAAATTGCAGAAGGGACGTTTTAGACAGCAGGTAACGCACAACACAGGGAGCTATTGTACGAGGCCGGGCTCTGCAGGGAGCAGAATAGGAGGACAGTGTTTCCTTGCCTTGTGTGCTGAAGGATCGGGGTCAGTGAGGTCTACCTGAAGAAGGTTTGAGGTGGGGTGTTAACAGGAAGAGCAGAGAGGAGGGGGGGTCTGTACAGAGGACTTTACTTGTAAGAGGTATTCACAATTATGTAAGACGGCTTAGCAGCACAGTGTTCTATTTATACCCGTCTCTCGGCTTACACAGGGGCCAGTGATCCTCCAAATTCTGTGAAATAATACCAGCCAGGCCGCCGACAAGGAGCCCTGTCATGACCAGGCTCTTACTAAATTTACCGTTTGTGCTTTGTGGTCTCCATTTCCATGAATAATGAACAAATTAAAATAATACAAATATAAGTAAAAGCTCTCCGTATCCTATATGAGACACTCTATTCACCAGCTCATTGGTTTATCAACCCAAAAATGTTCTTAAAGGGGATTTCCACCCAAAATGTAAAATTAGTTATAGCTTAGTATATCGAGTCAATTGAAACTTGGCCGTAGTTATAATGAATGGGCATCCAAGCATAAATGGTATCTTAGGCTATGCTGTGTGCGTAGATCCCATTCACTGTCTAGGGAGTTCTGGAAACAGTGGAGCGCCAACCACTCCATTTCCGTAACTCCTACTTCAATTATTGTATAGTATTAAATTCTGCCACTTTCTAATATGATTAGAACATGGACGGCAGGGGGCGTATCTACATGAGGAAGGGGCAGATATATCAGGCGACTCCACTACATAGGAAAATATCCATATTATAAATGGCAAGAAATTATATAGTTCAATGTGAAATTATGAGAAAAATCAGTTCTGACATACAATAACGGCTGACCTCACTAACATCAGATTTGCTGAGCGTGCATGAAGCATGGGAAGATCAGTGGCCACCAGACCCATCTGGCACTGCTTATTTTATATAAAAAGAACGAAAAATTGAATATGTAAAATGAATCCTGATGAATATTCTTACTCACCAGGCTGGGTTTCCACAAGGATTGTGAATGATCGTTCGGCTGATAACACTTGGGGTGCTTAACAATGACACACTGGCACTTGAGGTACAGGACAATGGCACACTGACAACTGGGTTATATGGAAATTACACTGACACTTAGGGTGCAAGAAAATGTCAGACACTTGTGGTAGAGGACAAGACCACACTGACACTTGGGGTACAGGACAATGGCACACTGACACTTGGAGCACCGGACAAGACCACACTGACACTTGGGGTACAAGACAAGACCACACTGACACTTGTGGTACTGGAGAAGAACACACTGACACTTGGGGTACCGGACAATGGAACACTGACACTTGGGGCACCGGACAAGACCACACTGACACTTGGGGTACAGGACAAGACCACACTGACACTATGGGTACAGGACAAGACTACACTGACACTTGGGGTGCAGGACAACACCGAACTGACACTTGGGGTACAAGACAAGACCACACTGACACTTGGGGTAAAGGACAATGGAAAACTGACACTTGGGGTACAGGACAAGGCCACACTGACACTTGGGGTACAGGACAAGACCGAACTGACACTTGGGGTACAAGACAAGACCACACTGACACTTGGGGTACAGGACAACACCACACTGACACTTGGGGTAAAGGACAATGGCATACTGACACTTGGGGTACAGGACAAGGCCACACTGACACTTGGGGTACCGGACAAGACCACACTGACATTCGGGGTACTGGAGAAGACCACACTGACACTTGGGGTACCGGACAAGACCACACTGACATTCGGGGTACTGGAGAAGACCACACTGACACTTGGGGTACAGGACAAGACCAAACTGACACTTGGGGTACAGGACAAGACCAAACTGACACTTGGGGTACAAGACAAGACCACACTGACACTTGGGGTACAGGACAATGGCACACTGACACTTGGGGTACAGGACAATGGCACACTGACACTTGGGGTACAGGACAATGGCACACTGACACTTGGGGTACAGGACAATGGCACACTGACACTTGGGGTACAGGACAATGGCACACTGACACTTGGGGTACTGGAGAAGACCACACTGACACTTGGGGTACAGAACAGTGAGATACCATAGGGCACAATGTATCAGTGCAAGTAAAATGTTTTCATCTAGAGTCCAGGATAGCTCACAAAGGACTGTCTAGCCTGGTTACAATTGTAACAAACCCCCAGTTGTGAGAAGTAGTAGATCTGTACAGAATTGCACCCTCCAGATGTAAACATGAGTGAACCCATTCACTTTCAACAAGCAGAAGTAATGATCATGTTAATGAATTGAAAACTGCAGAATTTTTCACTGTATAATGATATAGCTTTATTTACATCAATTCTTACGATATTTCCACACTTTTTGAACTTGCCATGTTTCTGCACTTTTGAGCATTTAGCTGATGGTCTGTGTGAAATATAGCATGAAACGCAGGATACACAAATGTTTTTTTTTTGTTTTTTTGGTACTGCTATTTTTGTTCATTAGGGTACTTTCACAGTTGCGGCAGTGTGATCCGGCAAGCAGTTCCGTTGCCTGAACTGCCTGCCTGATCAGGCAAACTGTATTCAAACGCATGTAATTTTTTCTGACTAATCAGGTCTGAAAAATGCCTGATCAGTCAGAAAAATGCATTGCAATACTGGATCCGTTTTTCCAGTGTCATCAGGCAAAACGGAACTGGTATTTATTTTTTTCACATTTTCAAAGGTCTGCACATATGCAGACCAGAATGCCGGATCCGTCATTGCAATGTAAATTTCAATGTAAATTAATGCCGGATCAGGCATTCCGGCAACTGATCAGGCATTTTGGACGGAGATAATACCACAGCATGCTGCGGTATTTCCTCCGTCCAAAACGCCTGACAGTGACTAAACTGATGCATCCTGATGCATCCTGAACGGATTTCTCTCCATTCAGAATGCATTGGGATAAAACTGATCAGTTCTTTTCCGGGATTGAGCCCCCAGAACGGAACTCAATGCCGAAAAAGAAAATTGCTAGTGTGAAAGTACCCTTTGGCTTCTTTCATTTTTGCGTTGTGAGGATCCGGCGTGCACTTCCGTCACCGGAAATGCCCGCCGGATCCGTCACAACGCAAGACAACTGAAAGCATTTGAAGACTGATCAGTCTTCAAAATGCTTTCAGTGTTACTATGGCAGCCAGGACGCTACTAAAGTCCTGGTTGCCATAGTAAGTAGTGGGGAGCCAGGGGAGAAGTATACTTACAGTCCGTGCGGCTCCCGGGGCGCTCCACAATGACGTCAGAGCGCCCCACACGCATGGATCACGTGATCCATGCGATCATGTGATCCATGCTCATGGGGCGCTCTGACGTCATTGTGGAGCTCCCTGGGACTCGGGAGCCGCACGGACGGTAAGTATACTTCTCCCCTGGCTCCCCACTACACTTTACCATGGCAGCCGGGACTTTAGAGTCCCGGCTGCCATGGTAACCATTCATAAAAGCTAAATGTCGGATCCGGCGATGCGCCGAAACAACGTTTAGCTTAATTCCGGATCCAGATTAATGCACTTCAATGGGCATTAATTCCGGATCCGGCGTTACGGCATGTCTTCTGGATTTTTGGACGGAGACAAATCCGCAGCATGCTGCGGTTTTGTCAACGTCCAAAAAACGTTCACATACTGAACTGAAGACATCCTGATGCATCCTGAACGGATTTCTGTCCATTCAGAATGCATTAGGATAATTCTGATCAGTATCTTTCTGTCCTAGGGCTCAAGGACGGAACTCTAGGACGGAAAGGAAAAACGCAGATGTCAAAGGGGCCTTAGATGGTGTTTTTTTCTTTCTGGCTTCATTGAAAAAATGCAGCAGGATGAAAAAGCACTTGATGTTTTTTAGGCATTTTCACATCAACTTCTCTCTTGCACCAAAGACCTACTTTGCATATTAAGAGCAAGTATCATAACTCAGGAACGGAGCCTCAGATCAACAAAAGAAAACTGCATTTTAATCAGGTGAACCACGGCTATGTGTCTATGCAAACATTTGGATAGAGATATCGCCTAATTCATGTGAGTAGGGATCCTAATGGTGGGGGTGTGGGGTGCATTAACACAGAGTCTTTATAGACATCAACTTGTTAACCCTTTAGTGACCACTCATACTCCTTTTTACGGAGGTAACTAAAGAGGCCTTTTCACGGCAGCCCGGTATAAGTGCTGCACGGGTTCCCCATGCATCAGAGAGTGGGAACACGGCTCTCACATGAGAGCCGCGCTCCTGCTCTAACAGCCCAGACTGACAGGAGTGCCGATTCCGGCTATTTAACCCCCTACAAGCCACAGGCAATGACAGCAGCCGCATGTAAGTGGTGACAGAGGGAGCGGACTTCCTCAGTCTCCCATCGGCACCCCACAAAACAGATTGCAGGGTGCCAATGTGTGTATGAGAAAGCTGGGACCTGGTATAGGCCCCAAGCCTGTCTTGAGTGCTCTCCAGCAGGCTGCACCTCTCTGGCCTGCTGGTCAATGTCAGTAAAGCACTAACATTATAATGCAATGCACTATAGAGAGAGTGCATTATAATTTAAAAGCAATCAAAAGATTGCTGTTATAGTCCTCTTGTGGGACTATTAAGTGCTTAAAAAAAAGGAAAAAAAAAAAAATCTCCCCCACATGTTTGGTATCACTGCATCCGTAAAAAAAAAAAAGAATGCCAGAATTGCTAATTTTTGCTTAGTCACCATCAAAAAAAATTAATAACAAGCGATCAAAAAGTGTTACTTACCCCAAAATGATACCAATGAAAACTAGAAGTCATTCCACAAAAATCAATACCCCACACAACTAGGGATGTAGGGATGAGTAGGGATAAGCAAACCCGAACATTGAACCCGAACCAGGACCCCATTAAAGTCAATGGAGACCCGAACTTCACTTTATTATTTTCTGTTATAACATGGTTCTAACAGAAAATAATACCATTCTTAAGATAGAATGCTAAATAAAATGGCCATTGAGGGGTTAAAAATTATTTTTAAAAAAACTCACCTCATCCACTTGATCGCGCAGCCGGTATCCTCTTCTTTCTTCAGGACCTGCAAAAGGACCTGCGATGAAGTCACCGTGCTCCCCATTGAATGCGGTGACTTCATTGCAGGTCCTGATGAATGAAGATGGAAGGATCTTCTATCTTCATTCAGAAGGACCTGCCATGATGTCACCGCGGTGACCTCATCGCAGGTCCGGAAGAAAGAAGAGGATACCGGCTGCGCGATCAAGTGGATGAGGTGATTTTTTTTTTATTATTTTTACCCCTCAGTGGCCATTTTATTTAGCATTCTATCTTAACAATGCTACTATTTTCCGTTATAAGCATGTTATAATGGCAAATAATAAAATCACTCAAACACCGAACTCGAACAGTTAAAAAGTCCGAGTTCGGGTCCGGGTTCGCTGAACCCTAGTTATGAGCCTTGGGATGCAGCAATGCAAAAAGATTTTCTTCTTTTTAAAAAAAGGGGTTTTATCGCATAAAACTAGTAAAACGTGAACAAAAAAAACATTATGTATTTTGTATCTCTGTAATTGTACTGACCTAGAGAATAAAGATATCATGTTATTTATGCCAAAAAATGTACAACTTGAAAACTGAAAAGAGTTCATAAAAGTTAATGAGAAAGTTATGTTTACCCCAAAATGGCACCATTAAAAACTACAACTTGTCCCGCAAAAAAACAAGCCCTCATACAGCTACATAGACAGAAAAATGTAAAAAAAAAAAAGGTTCTAAGTCTTGGAAGGCGACGATGAAAAAATGAAAAAAACACTTGGTCATTATGGCCCAAAACAGGCTGGTCACTAAGGTGTCAATATCTAATCACTATGGAAATCCCCTTTAAATGTGGTATAATGTGATGTCACCTGAGTTAATCTGAATTTTACATTTCTGCATAGATTCCAGGACAAATTCCTGAGTAATCTGTGCAGTGTATCCAATAATAGACAGAACTATCTTGTCTGACCTGGAATACGGGCTTCCAGTGTCCTGCAGGATGCCGCTGCCTTCCCTTTGTAAAACAGGAGATTATTTCACGAGAGCTGTGCCGCTCCCAGCTGTCCAAATCCACTGTTCACACCAGGCAGAGACATTTACATTCCTATTGTAGTTCTCACACTGTCTCATTTCGCTAGCACATGCCTTTACATTAGTGTATTTATGTCGTTTTTTACTGTCCATGCCTTGCTGCATTCCCCTGGAGAGAGTCAACAAACCTTTATGTTCCTGCTAATTGATTATAATGGTATGTATACTTTTTCAGTCATTTTATTGCTTTAATGCATGTACTATATAAATTAAGCAACTTTGGAAATAGAGTTTATCAACAAAATCTCCTATGCACACAGCTCCTATACAGATCTATGTGTCTCCATGGTTACAGGCTACATACAAGCCCTGTATGTGGTCTGATTCTGTAGTCATATGTTACGCTCCTCCATCTGCCCTCTCATCTTGATAGCCTACAGGCAGTAGGAGAGAGAGCAGATGGAAAGGGGCAACATATACCATAACTGCAGGATCAGACTACACTCTGGATTTATTTGTAGTCTGTTACCATGGAGACACACAGACTTGCACAGGAGCCATAGACACAAAATAGTAGATCTTTAGTCAAGACTATTAGCAAAGTTACTACATTTTTTTCTATTTGACTTGGTTGCAAAAGTATCCATACCTGCTTTAACCTAGCCATAGACATAATGATTTCTTAAAGGTGGTTTCCAACAAATGTCAAACTGTTTTTCACTCAAATATTTGAAGGACTTGCTTTTCTTTCAAACAAGCACCTGCATCTCCCACAGCCGTTGTTAACTCCTTCCTGCCCCGCATAGAAAATAGTCCCTTTCATATAGCCCCAGAGATATACCCCTCAACTCAGAAATTGCAGCACCAAAAAGGACACGCCGTAGGGTTATGTAAATTCAGGAAACAGATTATCAAATTTTCAAGCACCTAGCTCCAATCTGTGGCATGTGGGAGGAGGACAAAAGCCAGATTGAAAGCAACCTTTATAGCCACTTGAAACCTCAAAAATCGGATCAAGTTGTTGGAGATGATTGTGTGATAATATCACAGCCTGGTGAACGTATCAATATACCTAAAATAATAAACTTTATTTAGTGTCATTAAAAACTGGGATAAGTTAAAGTATGTATGTAATAGTACAACTCAGGCAACCAGGCTACTAATGTGTGGAGAGGGATAACCGTATAACCATCCACACAAAATAGTAGCCTGGGCAAATGTCCCTGTGTTGGATCGCAAATGTGCTGTGATCACAAGATAGGGGAGAAGGGGCATGGTCCTGTATATCCTATTAAAGCAGCAGGAGGGTCTTTATATGCGTAGACCTAGCCCTCTGAAAAACAACAGTCTTGATATAGGTGTATCCCTATGCAGCACTATTTTTTGTGCCTATCAAGGGTCTCCTTTTAAAGACCAAAGCCGGAGTATGTCTCAGCTAACGTTAATACAGAGGGGTGGTGCGTGCCTAAATCCCTGCCTGTGCACATAGGCAAACCTCTGCACAAATGTATTGTCTGATTGCAGGGCCGGCGCGTCATATAAGCGGACTAGGCAGCCGCGTGGAGCGCCCCTTGGGAAGGGGTCACTGCTAGGAGCGCCGGCCCCGCCTCATGCTGCAGCCGCCCGAACGCTCTATATAGAGCCTCTGGCAGCTGCAGCACTGCCTGGGCTGGCGCGTCCATGAGGGCGTACCGCCCGGGCGCAGCAAGGGGAGAAGAGCTGACAGGAGGGAAGCACTCAGAACTCCCTCCTGTCAGCCCCTTATTGTAGCGTGGCCGAGCCCTGTATTGTCCACTGGTACAGGGAGCATCTGTCTCCTGTACCCGTGGACCATACAGAGGTCAGCCACGCTACACCAGAGGTAGGGGGGAATGGGAAAGAGAATGACATGGGGGAGGGGGGGTGAAGAATGACACTCCTCTGGATAGATCATCAGCATCTGATCGGAGGGGGTCCGACACCCAGGACCCCCGCCGATCAGCTGTTTGAGAAGGCGGCGGCGCTGGCAGTAGCGGCCCGGCCTTCTCGCTGTTTACCGCAGGCGCAGTGATGTCACGACTAGTATCACTGGCCTTGGCGGGGTTAAGCTCTGTTCACTTGAATGAAGCTTAGCCCCGCCCAAGCGAGTGATATTAGTTGTGACGTCACTGCGAGAAGGCTGAGGCGCTACTGCCAGCGCTGCTGCCTTTTAAAACAGCTGATTGGCGGGGGTCCCGGGTGTCAGACCCCTGCCGATCAGTTTAAATAAACTGCAGAACCCCTTTAATATGGCAGATCATATGGGTGGGGCATTGTGATGTCACATGGGGGGGGGGGCGGCAAACTTTTCTTTTGCCTAGGAAGGCAAAAATCCTTGCACCGGCCCTGTCTGATTGGACGAATGGTGCATAGTGCCCTTCTTTACTGCAACTGAAGTTACAAGTCATATCCAATACCTATGGGGCCAGGTGTCCCAATGACCTCACACCGCACCTCTCAAAGGCTATCATGGTGCACAGCAAGATGGCAATGAAGGTTTGTCCTCTACAGTGACAAGTCCCGCTTTTATCTCAGATGCAATGATAGCCAGTGACTGTTCTGGAGATCACATGGGCAACTCCATAAAGAGACCTTCACAAGAGAACGTCACACTGGCCCTATTCCTGGGATTATGAAGTGGCATAATGTACGGTAGCCGGACCCTTCAGGAAGCTTGTTCTAATGTGAGCATCCTGAGTGGCCTAAAAGTTCTACCATGGACAGTAGCGTCTCCAGACTTCTTTCCTATTGAACAAATCTGAGACATCATTGGTTGACAATTGCAAAAGGTGCTGCCAACAGCAGATCTTGACGATTTGTGAACCCAAGGGCATCCAGCATGGCCAAACATTCCTCTGACAACCATTAGAAACTAAGCATGCCAAGGAGTGTAAATGCGTGTATTTGTGCTCATAGCATCCATACTCGATACTGACTAAATCGAGATGTTTTGAATATTTTTCTTTTTTTTAATCACGCCTACCGATCCTGTGATTTCCATAAATCCACTACTTTTCATTCTTGATGTTGAAATTTCAATGTTGAGGAGCGTATACATGGTATGTAACGCCTCTACAATTTTATTCCCTACTGTCTACAGCAGGTGTCAGAAACTTCCCTCACTCCAGCTGTTGTGAAACCACAACTCCCATCATGCTCTATTCACTTGTATGAGAGTTTAGAAAACAGCCAAGCAAGTGTGCATGCTGGGAGCTGTCATTTCACCACAGCTGGAGTGCCGGAGGTTGCTGACCCCTGGTCTAGAGGGAGATATAGCTCTGTAATTCTATGAATTTAGAACGAGAGATGAGATCACTGAGCTTGGTGCAGTACCCAATCATGGCCACTATACAGTGGACAGGGCCTTCTGCTTCTGGTGCCAGCAGCGGACAACAACAATGCTGATCAGTGGGGACACAGGAGGATAGGGTCATCAATATCTAAGTCCCAGAAAACACCTATTTAAAATTCTAATACACTTAGGGGGAGATTTATCAAACTGGTGTAAAGTAGAACTGGCTTAGTTGCCCGTAGCAACTAACCAGATTCCACCTTTCATTTTTCACAGCTTCTTTGGAAAATGAAAGATGGAATCAGATTGGTTGCTATGGGAAACTAAGCCAGTTCTACTTTACACCAGTTTGATTAATCTTCGCCTAAGGGTACTTTCACACTTGCGTTGGTGCGGATCCGTCTCTTTATTTGCACAGACGGATCCGCACCTATAATGCAAACTTTTGTATCCGTTCAGAACATATCCGTTTGCATTAGGTTTAAAGAAAAATGACAAAGTCCAAAACGGATACGTTTTGGATTACATTGAAAGTCAATGGGGAATGAATCCGTTTTTAAATGCGGAACGGAGCCTAACTGGTGCATTCTGAACGGATCCTTATCTATTCAGAATGCATTGGGGCTTAACTGATCCGTTTTGTACCGTTTGTGAGAGCCCTGAAACGGATCTCACAAACGGAATCCAAAGCACTAGTGTGAAAGTACCCTTAGTTTTTTTGTTTGGCACCATTCCTATATGTTGAGATTAGAGATGAGCAAAGCGACTTCGAATGCCACATCTGAAGTCGCTTTGCTAAAAAATTCATTATAATACTATACAGAGATTCGCACAACTTCATTGGATAACTTCGGTAATTGATTATTACAGTGAAAAACCTTGGAACCGAACTCGGCTTCAGTTTCAAGGTACCACTTGGAACCAAAGCCGAGTTCGGTTCCAAGTTTTGAACTGGTTTTTCACTATAATAATCAATTACCGAGGTTATTCAACAAAGTCTCTCGTGACTTCGTGAATAACTTACTTTGGCTCATCGTAGCCCATACAATCTAATACTATACAAAGACGAATCTCCGTACAGTATTACAGATGTAGCAGGGTTAGCACTCCCGCTGTTAACTCAAATTTCTTAACTCGTTTCATTATCTTGAGAAATAAGCCATTGAAAAGCAAATAATTGTGTTTGCTTAGATTAGATAACCAAACTCAGAAATCTCAGAAAAAAGGAGTGCTAACCATGCTACATCTGTATAACAAATATTTAGGGCAGCGGCTTCGGGTGTAGCGCTCCCTTCGCTCATCTCTAGTTGAGATCACTGGAGCGCCCCACGCTGCCTATAGTTGCCACCTAGTTGCTGACAGCAATGCTGACACTGCAGTATCGGTGACAGTTCTTTTTTTAGCATTGTCAAACATTTGAACTTGATTTTAGGGAAAGTAATAAACCTTTAAATGGCCACTGCGGAGAGCAGATCCCCTTGTGCCATGTGACCATTTGTCATGACGTAAGTGCAGGGCAGCCAGTGTGTGTGATACTTGTGTCGCGGTTGCAACAAAAGTGCGAGTCTCACTGTAATCCCATTCCTATGGCCCTGCTACACTGCGATACTTGGGTGTGCAACAAGTGTCAAGCCCAAAATTGTCATGTAGCTGTATCCTAAATGCGGGTTTAGACAGGCCGATGGAGTGGCCAATTGTTGGGAAGGAAGTGTTCCTTCACGACATTCGACTGCTCGCTCAGTGAAGGAGAGCACGCATTTACATGCAGCGATCTCCTTCACAGTATGAGGACAAGGGATCGCTATTGCCGTCCCTCATCCCAGTACAGAATCATGGTTTCTGGGCGGCAGATCACTGTTTAGACAACACGATCTGCCAACCAGAAACAATAATTGGTGGTGCCTGCATGAATTACAGGATCCCCCGATGAACAAGCGTTTTGCTCGTTAATCGGGTGATCGGGAGCACATTTAGATGGCCAGATTATTGGGAACGAGCTTTTGCAGAAACGGTCATTACCGATAATCTAGACCAGTGGTGCCCAACCTACGGCCCGCGGAGCTCTGTCATGCGGCCCGTGAGACTTCCTGGAAAAAGTCTAAGGCGTAACAATACTGTACGCCTTTAGACTTTTTCCCCACATTCATCAGCGATGTGAATGGCACAGGCAGCGCAGCGATGCTGCCTGTGCCTAAAATAACCAATAACATACACGTTCAGTCAGAAAGGGGAAGCCGGCAGGAGCTTGAAGGAGGAGGGGCCGGCTCTCGTGGAGGCTGTAGAGCAGAGCATGCTGCCGGAAGACCTTGGGCAACTTAAAAGGTCCGCTGGAGAGGTAAAGAGCGTGGACTCATGTGACTGGTCCCCGGTGACCCTGCTCCCCCCTCCTACTATGACCACAATACTGACCCTGCTCCCACTTCCTCCTGTCAGCCCACTAGTGACCCTGCTCCCCCTCCTACTGTCACCCCACTAGTGACCCTGCTCCCCGACTCCTGTCACCCCACTAGTGACCCTGCTCCCCCTTCTCCTGTCACCCCACTAGTGACCCTGCTCCCACCTCCTCCTGTCACCCCACTAGTGTCCCTGCTTCCTCACCTGTCACCCCACTAGTGTCCCTGCTCCCACCTCCTTCTGTCACCTCACTAGTGACCCTGCTCCCCCCTCCTCCTGTCACCCCAATAGTGACTCTGCTCCCCCCTCCTCCTGTCACCCCAATAGTGACTCTGCTCCCCCCTTCTCCTGTCACCCCACTAGTGACCCTGCTCCCACCTCCTCCTGTCACCCCACTAGTGTCCCTGCTTCCCTCACCTGTCACCCCACTAGTGTCCCTGCTCCCACCTCCTCCTGTCACCTCACTAGTGACCCTGCTCCCCTCCTCCTGTCACCCCAATAGTGACCCTGCTCCCACCTCCTCCTGTCACCCCACTAGTGTCCCTGCTTCCCTCACCTGTCACCCCACTAGTGTTCCTGCTCCCCCCTCCTATCATACCACTGCTGACCCTGCTCCCACCTACTCCTGTCAGCCCACTATTGACCCTGCTTCCCTCTCCTCCTGTCACCCCACTAGTGACCCTGCTTCCCCTCCTCCTGTCACCTCACTAGTGACCCTGCTCCCCCCTCCTCCTGTCACCCCAAAGGGAAGAAGCTGAACAGACTCCACCAACTATGATGGGATCCGTTCAGTTTCTGTTCGGGATCCTGTCTTTTTACCGGACACAAAAATGCAGCATACAAGGCTTTTTTGTCAGTTTTTTTGACAGAATCTGCAACAGAGGCTCCAAACGCAGATTTGAAGGCCTACGTATTATGTATTTTAGTAATGCTTACATGTGCCCCCTCACAGTGTTTGCATTTCTTTCTGGCAAAGCTACCTGGTTCCGGCCCGCGAAATTTATACCAGGTCTAGTGCGGCCCTCAGGCGAAAAATGGTTGGGCACCACTGATCTAGACGATTATTGATTAATCTAATTCCATTTTAAGGTCTTGGGGCAGTTGTTCAGAGCAAGTATCTAATGTCTATGACCTCCTTAAACAGAGCTGGATAAAGCTCAGCAGGTTACTAATCAGTGTTTCTGATGCGCGTTTTCGTAACTAAGAAACGCGCATCATACGCGCGATTCAGTGATTCTCCCCTATTTCAGCATGGTCCATAGGCGCGTTAAAAAGCTCAAAAGAAGCTCATGCCGAAGCGACAGCGTTCAAACGCGCTGTAAAACGCCCAAATGTGAACCATGCCCATAGGGAAGCATGGCTTTCCACATGTTGTGCGTTTTACAGCGCGCTTGAACGCGCTGAAAAACGCTTAGGTGTGTACCTAGGGTCAATGTGATCTAGAGATGCTAATTGTGACCTGGTTCCTGAAGTCACACCTACAGTAATAAAGTTAAGGTGTAAAATGTCATCAACACTTCATCTTCCCTCAAGAAGTTACAAAAATTCTATTCAGTCTTTTCTCAGTTGTACCAGCTGTACCAGTATAGCCACCATCTGAGGATGTATCTGATTCAGGCAGTAAGACCGTGTGGGGGCGTATGATCAGAAAATAAGGCCACACAAAAAAAGTACCAACCTCAAATGAAAACATTCGTACAATGGTCCCACTAACTGTCATGAGGGTTCTTAGAGTGCCCGCAATTCAGGTGCCACCCCACAGAGTTGAACTTTGTGCAATCTGAGTGCCTCTCAATCCATCTGAGAGGTAAGAACTCTGTGTTTTGCTATATTCTTATACCCCTTGCTAGGTTTAATAGTTGAACCTTTCTAATGTTTATTCTGCATCTATGCCTAGTTGTGTAAGTGTGAAGAGATCAGGACCTTACACTTGGACTGCAAACACCAAGGGTGGATTGGCCATAGACCCTACTAAGAAGATTCCCTATGGGTCGATGCCTAGGCGTCCGCCCAAGTCCTTCTCCAGCTGGGGACATAATGCTCTGACATTCCCAGCGTTAATTAGTGCCGGGAATACCAGGCACTTATGTACCTGGCCGGTCCTCTTCCTGAATTCAACCGTAGAATGAGAAAACAGAGTGTCTACATCAGAGGAGATGTCCTGTATGGTAGGACTGAAAGATCATGCAGCATACTGAAGGTGGTAGGGTCGGCATGGTGCTGTGGCCTGCATCTCAGTTAGAAATAAGTGGAGTAGCAGGGGAGGACAGACCACCTATGCAGTCGTTTCAGCTGCACAGGGGCCCAAGGTGGGAGGGGGCCCACTCTTGAATACTAGTGATCGCTTCCATTTTGGAAGCGCTCACTAGTCTGCAGAAGGCGGGGAGCGAAGCCCTGTAAGTGCTGTACTAATCCCTCATCCCTCATCCCTGGTCTTCACTGGGCTGCGCTGCACTGTCGTGACTGAGGATCTGCACATTATAAGGGGTCATTTTTCTACTGGCACACATTGTAAGAAGAATTATTATGATTGCGGGACTACGGGAAACATGAATACTAGTATGGGCACTATGGGGGCATTATTACTTTTGGGGCACAATAGGGACATTATTACTATTGGGGGCAGTGTTAACACAGAACGCACTCTGGCAGATTATTATTTCTATTGGTAGGACTTTGGGGAGCACTATTACTGTAGGGGTCACCCAGACACAGTATCAGCTTAGAGCAATTATTTTTGGGGGACATTATGGGTACACTATTAGTGTCAGAAATACTGTTTCATCCGAAGTCGCTTTGTTCAAAACTTCGGAATAATACTGTACAGAGATTCATCTCCGTACAGTATTAGAATGTATGGGCTCCGATGAGCCGAAGTCAGTTATTCACAAAGTCACGCGTGACTTCATTGAATAACTTTGGTAATTGATTTTTAAAGTGGAAAACCACTTTAAAACTTGAAACTGAACTCGGCTTTGGTTACGACTGGTACCTCGGAACCAAAGCCAAGTTCGTGCCAAGTTTTAAAGTGGTTTTTCACTGTAATAGTCAATTGCTGAAGTTATTCAATGAAGTCACGCGGGACTTCACCAATAACTTACTTTGGCTCATCCGAGCCCCTACATTCTTATACTGTACGGAGATTCGTCTTATTCAGTATTATTATGATGAAGCATACAAAGCTCGCTTCACTCAACACTAGTGATCAATATTAAAATCCCCAAAAAACCCTTTAATAGTTCCCAGTTTTTACAGGGCCACTTTAAAGATGTTGTCTCACTTCAGCATGTCATTTATCATGTAGAGAAAGATAATACAAGCCACTTACTAATGTATTGGGATAGTCCATATTGCCTCCTTTGCTGGCTGGATTCATTTTTCGATCACATTATACACTGCTCGTTTCCATGGTTACGACCACCCTGAAATCCAGCAGTGGTGGTCGTGCTTGTACATTATAGGATAAAGCGCCAGCCTCTCTGGTGCCCAGGACCGTGGGACCACACATAGTCCAGCACTTTTTTCTTATAATGTGTAAGCATGACCACCACCACTGATGGATTGCAGGGTGGTTGTAAACATGGATATGAGCAGTGTATAATGAGATGGAAAAAGGAATCCAGCCAGCAAAGGAAGCAATATGGACAATCACAATACGTTAGTAAGTGCCTTGTATTAACTTTCTCTACATGATAAATGCTGCTTGCTGGCGGGAGACAACCCCTTTAGGGTACTGTCACATTTGCGGCATAGCTATCCGGCAGGCTGTTCCGGCGGGTCAACAGCCTGCCAGATCCGCCATGCCGCAAGTACCCGTGCACTGCCGTGCTGCCGCTTCGTCCCCATTGACTATAATGGGACGGGGGCTGAGCTACAGAGCAGCTCGGCAGTGCATGGCCGGAGATCTCTAGACTAAAAGTACTGCAGGTATGACTTTTTAGTCCAGCGATCTCTGCCTTGCACTACTGTGCCGTAGCTCCGACCCCCACCCATTATAGTCAATGGGGACAGTGCGGCAGCACGGCAGTGCACGGGTAATTGCGGCATGCCGGATAGCTATGCCGCAAATGTGAAAGTACCCTTAAATTTCCACTTTAAAGGGAACCTGTCACCAGGAAATTCCCTGAGTAACCAGGCATGCTGCCTTGTAGGGCTCACTCTGCTGAATATAATGATACCTCTCACTTGGTGATCTGTTGCTTTATTGTGGAGAAAAAGTACTTTTAATCCATATGCTAATGAGCTGATTGGAGTCCAGTAGTTGATATGAGTCCAATGTTTTTTCTATTCAGAGCTGTAGCCACTCCCCTATTCACTGCTTCAGATGTAAAGGGGCGTGGTTTATTACATCATTCATTCATTTTAATAATTGGCGGGAAAATGAATACCAGGGAATGCTAAGGTATTATATTACTAAGGTAAAAAAAGGGGGAGGAATATACTATTGAAGGTAGTAATTATAATAAGGGCTAGTTTGTTCATGGGGTGATAAACACATGTGTGATAAACAATTATTAAAATGAATGAATGATGTAATAAACCACGCCCCTTTTACATCTAAAGAAGTGAATAGGGGAGTGGCTACAGCTCTGAATAGAAAAAACGCTGGACTCATATCAACTGCTGGACTCAAATCAGCTCATTAGCAACAGATCACCAAGTGAGAGGTATCATTATATACAGCAGAGTGAGCCCTACAAGGCAGCATGCCTGGTTCATCAGTGAATTTCCTGGTGACAGGTTCCCTTTAACCGCTTCAGGACCGCCGTACACAGGATTGCGTCCTGCGGGCGGTCCTGTTCTTCTGATCGGACGCGCCGGGGCGTCATCTCGCGAGACGCGAGACTTCCTGTGAACGCGCGCGCGAACGCGCGTTCACAGCGTCTGGCGTCTGAAGAGTTGTACTACAGCCTGCCAGCGATGATCAATCGCTGGCAGGCTGTAGATGCGATATAAATCGCATCAAACAGCTATATCAGACGCTGTTTTATGAACAGCGTCTGATATAGCTGCTACCTGGTCCTCTGGTGGTCCCATTTTCTGGGATCGACCACCAGAGGACCAGGTAACACAGTAAAGTTGCACCAAACACTACACTAACCCCCCACCCCCCTCACCTATTAACCCCTTGATCACCCCATCTAGACCCCTGATCACCCCCTGTCATTGATCACACCCTTGTAAGGCTCCATTCAGACGTCCATATGTGTTTTGCGGATCCGTGGATTCACAGATCCGTGGATTCACGGATCCGCTGGATCCGATCCGCAGATCCTCAAAACACGGACACCGGCAATGTGCTTTCCGCATTTTGCAGATCCGCACATTGCCAGAACTATATAGAAAATGCTTTTTCTTGTCCGCAATTGCGTGACAAGAATAGGACATGTTCTATATTTTTGCGGAACGGAAGTGCACACTCGAAGCGCGGATCCGTAATTCGGATCCGAGCGGGACAAAGTCTGTCCCCATAGAAATGAATGGGTCCGCAATTCGCTCCGCAAACAGAATTGCGGACGTGTGAATGGGGCATAAGGGTCCCTTATCACCGCCAGTTAGTTAGCTACTTGTTAGGTAGCTAGCGCCCAGCCCACCGCACCGCAGTCACTGATTTTGGCAGAGATTTATTCATCCACATTGATCGATGCGAATGAAGAAATCAGTGCCGTTCATTTTTTTTTTTTTCAGCGCAGAGGCTGAACGGAAAAATCTCATTACCCGTATGCTCAATATACGGAGAATCGCAGAAACTCCTAATGCTGGCCATACGTGTAATGATTATGGAGACCCTCAAATGCCAGAGCAGTAAAAAACCTCACATGTGACCTCATTTTAGAAAGAAGACACCCAAGGTATTCCGTGAGGGGTATGGTGAGTTCATGCAAAATTTTATTTTTGTCACAAGTTAGTGGAATATGAGACTGTAAAAAAAAAAAAAAAAAACAATTTCCTCTAACTTGTGCCAAATTTTTTTTTCTGTGAACTCGCCATGCCCCTCACGGAATACCTTGAGGTGTCTTCTTCCACAATGGGTCACTTGTGGGGTATTTATACTGCCCTGGCATTTTAGGAGTGCTAAAGCGTGAGAATCCAAATGCGTAAAATGGCCTGTGAAATCCTGAAGGTACTCATTGGTTTTAGGGCCCTTTGAGCATCTTGGCTGCAAAAAGTGTCACTCATGTGGTATCGCCGTACTCAGGAGAAGTAGGGCAATGTGTTTTGGGGTGTATTTTACATATACCCATGCTGGTGTGAGAAATATCGCTGTAAACGACAACTTTTTACATTTTTTATTCAAAGTTGTCAATATACAGAGATATTTCTCTCACCCAGCATGGGTATATATAAAAATACACCCCAAAACACATTGCCCTACTTCTCCTGAGTACGGCGATACCACATGAGTGACACTTTTTTGCAGCCAAGATGCGCAAAGGGCCCTAAAACCAATGAGTACCTTTAGGATTTCACAGGGCATTTTTATGCATTTGGATTCTCACACTTTAGGGGCCCCTAAAATGCCAGGGCAGTATAAATACCCCACATGTGACCCCATTTTGGAAAGAAGACACCCCAAGGTATTCCGTGAGGGGCATGGTGAGTCCACAGAATTTTTATTTTTGCCACAAGTCAGCGGAAATAGTTTTTTTTTTTTTTTTTATTTTGTTTTTTACAAAGTCTCATATTCCACTAACTTGTGACAAAAAATAAAATTTTACATGAACTCACCATACCCCTCACAGAATACCTAGGGGTGTCTTCTTTCCAAAATGGGGTCACATGTGGGTATTTATACTGTCCTGGCATTTTAGGGGCCCCTAAAGCGTGAGAAGAAGTCTGGAATCCAAATGCGTAAAAATGGCTCAGAAATTCTAAAGGTACTCATTGGTTTTAGGCCTTTGCACATCCAGGCTGCAAAAGTGGCACACATGTGGATCGCCAGTACTCAGGAGAAGGCAATGTGCTTTGGGGTGTATTTTTATATATACCTATACTGTGTGTGAAAATATCTCTGTAAACGACAACTTTTAAAAAATTTTATACAAAGTTGTCAGTTTACAGAGATATTTCTCTCACCCAACATGGGTATATGTAAAAATACACCCCAAAACACATTGCCCTACTTCTCCTGAGTACGGCGATACCACATGTGTGACACTTTTTGCAGCCTGGGTGCAAAGGGGCCCAAATTCCAACGAGTACCTTTAGATTTTACATGGCGGCTCACAATTTAGCCTCGCCCAAAATGCCAGAACAGTAAACACACCCCACAAATGACCCCTTTCGAAAGTAGACACCCTGAGGTATTCACTGAGGGGCATAGTGAGTCCGTCTGAGATTTCTTTTTTTTTGCCAGAAGTTAGCAGAAATTGAAACTTTTTTATTTATTTTTTTCTCAGAAAGTGTCATTTTCCGCTAACTTGTGAAAAAAATGAAATGATACATGAACTCACCATGCCCCCGCGAATACTTTGGGGTGTCTTCTTCTAAAATGGTGTCATTTGGGGGTATTTATACTATCCTGGCATTCTAGCACCTGAAGAAACATGACAGGTGCTCAGAAAGTCAGAGCTGCTTCAAAATGCCGAAATTCACTTTTTTGCACCATAGTTTGTAAACGCTATAACTTTTACCCAAACCAATAAATATACACTTATTGGACTTTTTTTTATCAAAGACATGTAGAACAATAAATTTAGAGAAAAATTTATATAGAAATGTAGTTTTTTTAAAAAATTTTACAACAGAAAGTGAAAAATGTCATTTTTTTGTAAAAATTTCGGTAATTTTTGATTAATAGCAAAAAAAGTAAAAATGTCAGCAGCAATGAAATACCACCAAATGAAAGCTCTATTAGTGAGAAGAAAAGGAGGTAAAATTCATTTGGGTGGTAAGTTGTATGACGGAGCAATAAACGGTGAAAGTAGTGTAGTGCGGAATTGTAAAAAGTGGCCTGGTCTTGGGTGTTTAAGCTAGGGGGGCTGATGTGGTTAAGTTCTCAGTCCACCGTCAGTTACTCTGGGCCTTGTGAGCGACACCACCCTGCAGTATAGGGATGGGGCAGACAGAACCCAGGTGGGCGTGCCATAGAGTGTGCTGTCACCGCTAGTTATTTACATTGTTATTATTATAGACCACTGTTATTGCATATTATTATTGTAATATTACTAGTATTCCTCATTATCATAACAAGCTGGGTATCACCATTCTCAATAGTTCTGTATTATGGAAGTAAAATGCAGGATTATTAATATTGCTGTTATTTTATCACATAACGTATAACATTCTAGGGCTCTGCTTGTAACAACCCGTCCAGACATGATAGGAAGCAGCACTAGAATAACACAATCAGCTGAGCAGCTCCACGTGGGGGCGAAGCCCACTCTGTGTTGGCTGCGCTGATATTCTTGTCCTTATCTCATTGGATGCGCCATCTTTCATCTCCTCCCTATTGGTCTCTTGGGACGTCAGTCAATTCTTCGACAGCTTTTTTTCTACCGGGTTTAACGCTGACGGCTTCCTCTGATTGGCTGGCGGATTTATCAAACAACAGTAGCCCAGCCCACATTCCAGTGAACTACAGCTGCGTTTTCCCTAGGGGCATAGAGAGCTCGCTGATTGGCGGAGAGTAAAGAGTCAGGGATAACAGCGTATGGTGAGTGGACGAGACGGAGGGGGGGCGTGTCTTGTGTCCAGGAGGGCGGGCGTGGACTGAGTGAGGCTGTCAGTCTGATCCTGAACGTTGAGGAAGGAGGATCCTTCAGCTGTGCACTGACTATTATTACCCTGACCTCCCACTGGACCTTACAGACCCTCACACTGGATTGAAGCCACTGTAATCACCCTGTTCTCCATAGCAACACTGCCACTGTCCTCCAAACAGATACTGGAGACCCCTGCATTGCCAAAAACCAACTTCTTATTCCTCCAGTCCCTTCAAGCTGCACATATACCCTAGTAATCCATACTCTTCATATCCCACTTGCAATTAACTCTTCGTGTTGATTATCGAGAAGACCATGGAGATACTGGAGAGCGGAGACCCTGTCATACAATGGGACCGTAAACTGAGTGAGCTGTCCGAGGTGGCCGAGAGCGACTCGCTCTATAATACGGTAAGGAAACAAAATAGCTAATAAAGTTATTTTATTCCTGTCCATCACTTGGACACAGGAAATGTTCACAGCACATAGTGGGGTGAGGTAGTCACCCACTTTTTTTTTTTTTTTTTTAAATAATAGCACGGATTAATTTTGGGGGTTCACTTTTTTTTTTTGGGGTCTTCTTCACCGCTAACATATTCTCCGGTGCTTCTCAATGTCTGCATCCAAATCCTTAAAGGGGGAAGGCACACAGTGCAGATGTTCTAACGCTCCACATCTGGATAGGGGCCAACATGTATGAGGACAGCTGTGATTATGGGGTGAGGGGGGGACCCATCTGAAACCGTTAAAGTTTTTCGCTGCTCTTTTTGGAATTTAAAAAAAAAGTTTTGTTAAAATAATTCAGAAAGTTTCTCTCCAAAGTGGTCGACGTTCCCAGCAGCTCTGTGGCCCTGCGTTGCCCGTTTAGACCCTTAGGACCAGTTTTTTGTTCCTCAGTTACAACTACTTGTCAGCAGGTGTACTTGAGGCAGCTGCGGCTTCTAATTTACATCAGATGTAGGCAGCAGTTTCAGAACTTAAAGGGGAACTCCAGAAAGGTGTAAAAGTGCATCCGCATCTGCTGAAATAAATTCTCAGGTGGTTCCAGCCTTGAGTAGAAATGAACGTGGGACGAGGGGTTGTCAATTTGTCGCGCACCTTGGTAACTGAAGTATCCTAGCAACCCTGACAGTTTACAGGACTGACCCTTTAAGCCTTGCAGTTCGTACATACCATTTTGTAACACGCTTTGGAGCACATTTGCTAAGACTGATTTCATACGCCAGTCAGAGCTGATGAATTTATTAAAAAGCATCTTAATAAATTTGCTGCTTCTTGAGCCTCTTACAAAAAACACGTCGTCAGCCTAAAATCCCCAAAGGCTGCTTTTTGTGCAAACTACCGCTTGCGCAAAAAGAAACACTGGAATGGGAGATTTATCAAAGGAAAACCGGCTTAGTTGCCCCTAGCAACCAATCCAGTTCCACTTTTTACTTTTCACAGCTCCTTTGGGAAATGAAAGGTGGAATCTGATTGGTTGCTATGGGCAACTAAACCACTTTTCCTTTACACCAGTTTGAAAATGTCCCTCACTGTGTACAGCTTTCATGCATTCCCTATCGCGTGACAGTTGCCAATGTCAAGATCTCTGTTTGCAGTCAGTGACTAGGACATTTTGGTTTCTATTTGGAGGCTGACAGCAGCACAAATCTCCCTTCTGTTCTGATCGTTTGCTACAGTGTATCAGCCTACGGTCCAGGCTGCTCAGATCACAGAGGATTGTCTACCCTGGATACAATTGCAGAAGGCTCCCAGCTGTTGTTAGGTCTATACAGGTTTTCAGCTTCTGGATGTGAATAACTATTCCCATTCACTGACTGAAAGCAGAGATCTTGAAAAGAGTATTAGGAAGTTGCAGGACCTTTCACTATGAAGCTTTATGTATATAAAACCGTAATCCTAATTTTCTTGTACCCTATTAGTGCATGCTGAGATCATTGTGGGTTCCCCTCGTTCAGGACCCTCAGCTGGAGCAGGGACCACCTATAAAGAACCACTCTTGATGGAGAACCCGGAGCGTCCATACATTACATAGACAGCCCATTGAGTCCTATAGGAGCCGTGTAATGCTTGATTTGTCCTGTGGGTGCGCTGCAGGGAACATGGTTCACCTACAGCTTGTAGGGGATCTCTGGGGGTCCCAGCAGTAGGACACTGTATGATCAGCGCAGGCTACTTTCACACCAGCGTTTGGCTTTCCGTTTGTGAGATCCATCACGGGCTCTCACAAGCGGCCCAAAACGGATCAGTTTTGTCCTGATGCATTATGAATGGAAAATGATCCGCTCAGAATGCGTCAGTTTGGCTCCGATCAGCCACCATACCGCTCTGGAGGCGGACACCAAAACACTGCCTGCAGCTGGACGAAGCAAAGCCAAACCGATCCAAACGCTAGTGTGAAAGTAGCCTTAGTTACACAGGATATTGTCCAAAGTGTATATATTCATAGTGACAGGCTTGCCCGGGGAGGGCCCATTATTAGGGATGGCTAGGTTGTCAGTTGTCAGCCTTCTGCATTCTAATGCTGGGTGGGACCTGAAGGGGAGGTAATCTGTAACCCTCAGGGTTGGGAGGATTTACTGAGCGGGTCAACGTATCTGCTCCGAGGTGAAGCGATGACCTGACTAGGAAACCCTCCATTTTTGTGTTTTCCTTTGTATTCCAGGAACAACCCCCCCCCCCCTCCATACATAACATATATGATCGAGGCGCAGCATATAGGGTGTCATATGGAACAATGGTCACTTAAAAGTATTTTCTTTTATCGGCTTACTTTTTATGATCC
>JAKVIS010001426.1:0-34545 GCA_033119425.1 Bufotes viridis
TACATTGAAAAGTCAATGGGGAACGGATCCGCTTTCAAATGCACCATATTGTGTCACTGACAACGGATCCGTCCCCATTGACTTACATTGTAAAAAAAAACGGATCCGTTAGGCTCCGCCTCTTCAGACGGACACCAAAATGCTGCATGCTGCGTTTTGGTGTCCGCCTCCAAAACGGAATGGAGGCGGAACGGAGCCTAACTGATGCATTCTGAACGGATCCTTATCCATTCAGAATGCATTGGGGCTTAACTGATCCGTTTTGGACCGTTTGTGAGAGCCCTGAAACGGATCTCACAAACGGAATCCAAAACGCTAGTGTGAAAGTACCCTTAAAGCAACCCTCCAGTTCAAGAAAAAAAAAGACATATTAACTGGGGAACAAACAGAAGGCTTACCTGGTGCCCTCCTTTTTATCTTTTTAGCTGCAGATCTGCCAATTCCTGGGCTGCTCTTCCATCCAAGATGGCCGCACTGCTTCTCGGGCTACCTGCTGCCCTTGCATTGGCCAGACCTGCTTACCTGAACAGTGCTGGTCAATCCAAGATCAGGGATGGACAGGTAGGAAGTGCTTGGGATACCAGTGCACCATATAGTCCGAGAAGCAGTGCGGCCATCTTGGATGGAAAAAGAGGAGCCCAATAATGAATGGATCTGCAGCTAAAAAGATGAAATGTAGAGAACGGGGTAAGTGTTCTGCTCGTTTCCCTGTTGATATGAATTTGGTTCCTGAACCAGTGTTTGCTCGTACTAAACCAATCGGTGCAGGGAACGGCTTGTCTGGATTAGCCCGAAGGGCTAGTTCAGATGTGATTTTAAGCTGTCTTGAGCTGCAGCATGCCTACACAGTGATCTTGAAGGAAAGTGATAGGAGCTCACACTTTGGACTAGTCATAAAGCAGCGGGTTCATGGACCCCCGCTGTCATAGAGTTAATGTGTCTGCCAGACGTACTATTGTCAGAATGTCGTCCTTCTGTGTCTGATGGATATTATTTTCTAACCATTTAAAGAGAATCTGGTACCATGATCAACCCTACGGAACCAGGCATACTGTGCGGTAGGGCTCATCATGATGACTACAATGAGCCTTTTCTCTGCAGTCGCTGTCTGTAGTGTTTAGTTATATGGTCAGAGCACCACTCCTCCTCCTTTAGACGGACAGGCCCAGTACCCTCCCCACTCCGATGCCTGGTCTTGAAATCTCGTGCATGTGCTGGCGCAGTGGAGATCTCTTGCGATCGTCCCCACTGCACATACACAGATGGTACTGCCACCAGCTCATGTGTGAGATTTTAGGGCCAGGCACTGGAGCAGCGGCAACAAGAAGAGATGAAAGAGAAGCCTTGCTCCAAGTGGCTAGGCCAGCCCCTCGTTGCTCCGGGCAACTCATTTACATATAACAAAAATTAGAATTTTCTGTATGGATTGCAGAAAGAAATGGCTCATTTTAGTCACCATGATCAACCCTAAGGGCTCATGCACACAAACATGTGCCAGCCGGGCCCATATTGCAGGCCGCAATATGGGTCCGTAATATACAGGCACCAGCCGTTTGTGCACTGCCTCACGGATAAAACATTTTCAAGTTGAATGGGTCTGCATCCGTCTGCGGCAGCCACACGGATGGTGCCCGTGCATTGGGGAGCGCAATTTGCGGTTCTCTAGTATTTATTACCTCAGTGTTCTGTAATGTAGTGGTTCAGATCATGACCACTTTTAACCTTGTTTTCCTCTTAAAACTCCAGTTTTTGCAAACGAATGGTATTCTTTATACTGGAAAACTGTAAGGCTTTTCACAATACACTATATACTTTCAATATCAGTTCCTTAAAGGGCTTGTCTGGGTTCAGAGCTGAACCCGGACATATCCCCATTTTCACCCAGGCAGCCCCCGTTCATGCTCCGATGCTCTCCTTTTCCCTGCGCTAAATCGCGCAGGGCAAAGGCATTTTCCGGAGTTCCAGTGACGTACCGTGCTCTCCATGGGGCTGCCAGGAAGCCTGTAAAACGGCTAGGGCAGCGCTAAAGCACGCCCATCAGAGCCGGTGACGTCACCGAACACACTGCCGGGCGTAAGCTTCCGCCCGGCAGTGTGCTCTTATAAACAAAATAGCCCTTGCCCTGCGTGATCTAGCATGAGATGCTCCGATGATAACATCAGGGGGGCTGCCTGGGTGAAATTATGGGTGTGTCTGGGTTCAGCTCTGAACGCGGACAACCCCTTTAAGATTTTCAAGATCTATGCTTTTAGTTTTTTTATGCACGATCTGTAAGCACCATATTATAGATCCATAAAATGCAGATTTGTAGTAGGGTATGTGTTCCTTTTAGGCTGGTTTCACATACCTGTAATGTCTGTATCACAGCCATAACACAGCCGTCCTGGGGGTTGTGTCCACATGAAAATGGCGCTACCCTTTTCTCTGATCTCTGTAAATGTAATTAAATTGATTTTCTGTCAATTATAGTTATGGGGCGTTGCTTGTGTATGCTGATCGGTGGATGCATGACATCTCTGTCAAGTGTGCAGGACTGGGTTGGAGTTGCCTGTACATTGGGTGGATGAAAAAAATGCTGTTAGAGATGAGCGAATCTCAGGGTATGAAATTCGTTCACGCTTTTTTTTTTTTTTACTGGTAAAAGGTGAATTGCGTTATGGATTCAGTTACCACGGACCATAACACAATTCTATGAAGGAATGCTTGTAGAGGCATTCCGGTAATTATTCCGTCATAATAGAAGTCTATAGGCTGCAAAACGGATCTGTCCCGTTTCCGTTATACAGGAGAGTCCTCTCCTGTATAACAGAAACGGGACGGATCCGTTATGCAGGCCATAGACTTCTATTATAACATGAAATTCGCTCATCTCTAATTGCTGTGGCACTTGGGTAATTCTGCAACCCCTTCATTCTGAGAGTCACGGAGATCCATCTGCCGGGAAATGCCATAAATCAACGTGTGGAAAGACCCGTTTAAAGGGAATCCGTCACCACATGAAACCATCTTACATACCCGATGATGCATGCTTGTCAATACATTCTAATGGTGTTGGTCATATTTCCATTGGTGGGCCCCATTGTGGAAAAATTAGGCTTCTTATTTTATCTTAATTAGCCCCTTGGTGCAATGAGGGTGGTTTCATTGCACTTGAAGCTCGGCTTCTTTTCCTTCATGCCCCCAACACTGACAGGCAGGGCTAGGCAGTGAAGACGTACTCATGCCTGGCCCTGAAGTCTCCCGTCTCGCAATTGCTCGTTACAGTCATTGCTGGCTGATGGATTCTGTACTACGTCTGCGCAAAACAGTGAAGCGAATTAGCAATCACTTCCGGACCAGGTATGAGAACATCTTCACTGCTGTGACCCGTCAAAATGTTGGGGGCGTGGCCAGGAATGAAAAGAAGTGGAGCTTTGAGTTCACCAAGATGCAATGGTACCGCCCTTGTTGCTCTCAGGGCTCATTAGCATACAATAAAAAAGCCCAATTTCTCCACAGTGCAAATGGGACCAACACCATTAGGCCTCTTGCACATGGCCCGCATACTGCGGGTCCGCAATACACGGGGCACCGACCGTGTGCATTATTCACTTGAATGGGTCCGCAAATCCGGACGTACGGGAGCACTACGGAGTGCTTTCGCAGGGTTCCGTCCCGTGCTTCCATTCCGCAAAGAAATAGAACTTGCTTTATCTTTTTGCGGAATGGATGGATCGCGGACCCCATTCAAGTGAATGGGGTCCGCAATCCGAATGCGGCTGCCCCAAGGTTGGTTCCCGTGCATTATGGTCCGCAGCACGGGCCCGGCCAGCACACGGCAAGAGGCCCTAGAATGTATTGACAAGCATACATCTGGCATGTAAGATGGAAGGGTGGAAATTCAGCCCAGGCCTGTTTTACACGGATTATTTTTTTGACTAATTCAGTTGACTTGAACCAGAATGAAGAAATGATTTGGGTCAGGCGGTTTGTGTGTGAAGCTGATGCTCGGTATGCGGTGAGGAGTTGTCAGCGCGTCGTTCCGTGCTGTAGGTGTGAGAAGTGTAAATGTCAGACGTCAGCAGTCTTGCATGAGTTAAGATCGTAGTTCATTTTAGAACAAGAGAAGGTGACTCACAAAGGGGGCCTTTCTGCTTCCTCCTGTCTGTGCCCACACCCATGTGCTTCACGTAAATAACCCCATTAACCCATTACATCTAAGATGACATGTTGTTTTTATGCTTTGGTCTATCAGGACTTGTATGTCGTCTTTAGACAGTGGAAAATCCAGAGTGGAAACCTCTGGTCTGGTAGGAGCTTGTAGGGAATTACTGCCTCATTATGTTTGGCAGCAGTAATTACCGTAGATGTTTGGAGGCCACAAATGATTCTTTTTCCTCTCTATTATCTGAAAATATTAGGTTAGTACCACTGCTGTATAGGTGGTAAACTCATGTAATTCATGTTGCTTTTTTTTTATTTTTATGTGCCCTGCCTCTGATGCCACCAGATGTAAGGCAGCTAGCCTATAAGTGAAGTTTTGACTGTTTAAACAGGCCTTGAGACATGACTCTGATACTAAATAAGCCAGCACCCCATCTGCAGACAGCTGTTTCAGGGTGATTGCCCCTCATCAGTGCAGAGCAGAGAGTACTGGCTTAACTGGGTGAGAGGCCTAGGCATACCTCCTTCCCAGAATTCCAAAGGAGCATGTATGGCCTCCTGATGCCGAATAAGGCGATCTCCATATACGGAGATGTAGTACCACCAGATTCAAAGGGCGAAATCTGTGGGGATGATCTGCATCATAAATTGAGACGCAGCAGATTTGAAATCCGCAACGTGGGTCAATTTACACAGCTATTTTTTGCACAGCATATGGTTGAGATTCCTCAATCTACGTTGTCAGAATTGCTGCACTAATATCGGTGATGGTAAATCGGCCACGTGTAAAACCATCTGTAGAGGTCTCTTCATGACTGTGTAATCTACGGGACCAGTGGAGAAGGCCAAGTACAGGGGTCGCCTGTTCCTATCTACCCCATAAATGTTAAATGGAGCAGCAGGACGCGTGCTCGATTGATGCTCCATCCAAAGTCCTCCTCACTGCGGTTCTGTAGTGAGGTAGAAATTGGGACTGGAGCCCCAGCGGTAGTGATTTGTGGAGTTCTGCGGATAGGTGTGAAAGGTCCAGGGTTGGATCACCCCTTTAATGCTACTTTATGGGATGTGAGTTAGATAGTATCGCCTCATCACATAACTGCTTCCTGCACAGATTACTAGTGGAATCATCTTATTATTTGTGCATGGTGGCATCATAGTTTGGAGGAAAGTCAGTCCTTCTTATTGGAAAACGTGATTTTACTAGGCTATGGTAATTTGCAGAACACGCCCAGATATCTGCTGGGAGGGGGCATATACTGTTATCATATTAAATGTCGCTGATCGAAACTCCATTGCTGCCTTGCCAAAAATGGTGGCTGTCCTGCTCGGCTCAGGACTTTTTTAGAAGTGGTTAAAAAAGCGGGCGTGCAGTGATTTTTTATGGGTGACATTGACACGTGGATACACAGAAACTATAGTGACTTCATACTGCCTAACTGGACTGTAGGCAAATGGTTATGTATCCTTGTAATATTTGCACAAGCTCATGTGTAGGAAACAAAGCTGTCACGGGCACAGGGTCTAGCACTGGGAAGTGGTGGGGAATGTTGTCTACCTCCACGCCGTTCTCCTGCCTAGTTTTATTTTAGGCACTCCTATGCCGCTGGGCTGGCATTCTGAGAACGGAACAGGTGCTCTGTGGGCACCATGTGCTTAGTATCGGTTGGCAGCAGTACGGTCATGTACTCTCAGTTGGTTGCTGCATACCTGTCAGGAGTGCTGCGTCTTATCTTGGATTCTTTCATCTTGGGGCAGGCACTATGGCCGTGTGGTAATCTCAGATTATAACCCTACTTTCACTGAAATATTCCATTTCCTTGCAGTGATAATAGCTCAGTTCTCTCTGGTGCCAGGTGTTTGCCTCTACATTTTAGGCTACAGTCAGACGAATGTATGTTTTTTGCAGTCCGCAAATGGCAGATCTGCAAAACACGGATACCGGCCATGTGCATTCAGCATTTTGCAGAAAGCACAGGGACGGCGCTATATAGAAAGTGCCTATTCTTGTCCACAATTGCAGACAAGAATAGGACACGCTCTATATTTTTTGCAGGGCCACGGAACAGAACTACAGATGCGTACCGCACACGGTGTGCTGTCCGCATCTTTTGCAGCCCCATTGAAATTAGTGGCTCCACACACGTTCCGCAAAATTGCGGTACGAATGCAGACTCATTCATGCGGCCGTGTAATCGTCTTATGACATTAATTTGAGAGTCAGGGTGCCTTTCTAAAAATAAGTTCTATTCCTATGAATGGGGCAGCATGCCCACAGATTTCTGCATGCCCCATCAAGGCGAATGGAACTTATTTTTGGTTGCGGAATTTTCTGCCACGTGTGAAGGCACCCTTAGGGTATGACCATGTGGCACAATCAAGTACCGCTGCCTTCGTATGGCCCAAATCTGCCTCTAATTAAATGAATGAGACCGCACTGTTCAGTGGGTTTGTAGTGAAGGTGCCGTGCACATTACAGACCCACTAAAGAGTACTGTTTATTTAGAGGCGGCATGACCGCAAAACAACCGCACTCTGTGGTCTTACCCTTAAGGTCCATTCAGACGTCCGTAGTGTTTTGCAGTCCGCAAATTGCGGACCGCCAAACACTGACCCCGCACATCGCCGGCACTTAATAGATCATTCCTATTTTTAATAGGAATAGGACATGCTCTGATTTTTTCGGAGCCGGGACCGGAAGTTCCCATTGAAAAAGAATGGGTCCAGATCCGTTCCACAACATTTTGGAACGGATACAAACCCATTCTACGGATGTCTGAAAGGACCCTTAGTCCCCAAAACTCAGATACTGGCCGTGTGCCTCCTGCATTTTGCAAAACGGAACGTCCGGCCCATAATAGAGACGTCCTATGCTGTTCCGGAATGGGGACAAGAGGGAATACTATATTTTTGGGGGGCATCTTTTTTGGCCTCATTGAAGTGGATGGGTCCGCATCCGACCCCAAAAAAATGCGGACAAAAAATAAGTTTGTGTGCATACGCCCTTAGGACATTGGTTTGTCCAAGTTAACTAAAAAAAACCCTCTGCAGCCACAGTAACTGTTGTAAAATAGCATAATAAATCATACTTACTACTTTTCTCCCCTGCCACCTCCAGCGCTGAGCTCTGGTCCCCCCACCAGTGTTCCTGAAGGGGACATCCTGTACACACCACGTCACCACTGCATCCAGTCACTGGCCTCAGTAGTCATGTCCTGCTCATGGGGTATTGCCGCTGCAGTCAGGAAGATGACTTCAGGACTGAAGTGTGACCATGTTATTTTACGCCATTTAGGCCTCTTTCACACGAGCGCGTCCGGATGCATTGCGGATGCGTTCAGTGAAAACTGTGCGATTTCACAGGCAAAGCCATTCAGTTTTGTCTGCGATTTGCGTTCAGTTCAGTTTTTTCCGCGCGGGTGCAATGCGTTTTTCACGCGCGTGATAAAAAAATGTAGGTTTACAAACAACATCTCCTAGCAACCATCAGTGAAAAACGCAACGCACCCGTACTTGCTTGCGGATGCAATGCGTTTTTCATGCAGACCCATTCACTTCTATGGGGCTAGGGCTGCGTAAAAAATGCAGAATATAGAACATGCTGCGATTTTCATGCAACGCCCAAGTGATGCGTGAAAAAAAAACGCTCATGTACACAGACCCATTGAAATGAATGGGTCAGGATTCAGTGCGGATGCTATGCGTTCACGTCACGCATTGCACCCGCGCGGAAAACTCGCTCGTGTGAAAGGGGCCTTAGTGTTGCTCTTTTTAATAATAATAATAAAAAAGTAGGAAGCGCAGTCCTATTGGTTGTCTTTTGTGGCGTCTCTGAAAATATTCCCGTTTGCAGCTTGAACATGCTGACAATTAACAGAAGTGCATTCAGATGTGATAACCAGTATGTGCTTCCTCCTTCTGTTCTTATTTACATTAAACTGGTGCCAGTGGGGGAGAATTATCAGAACTGGTGGAAAGGAAAGCTGGCTCAGTTACACATAGCAACCAATCAGATTCCACCTTTCATTTTCCAAAGGAGCTCTGACAAATCAAAGGTGGAATCTGGTTGCTAGGGGCAACTAAGCCAATTTTCCTTTACACCAGTTTTGATAAATCTTCCCCAATGTGTGGCCTTGAAATGATATGCAGGTCATAGCTTATGCTGAAAGGGGTTGTGTATCATGTAGAGAAAGGCACTTACTAATGCATTGTTATTATCCATATTGCCTCCTTCGCTGGCTGGATTCATTTTTCTATCACATTATACACTGCTCGTTTCCATGGTTACACTGTATGCTTACACACTGTATAAAAAGCCTCGGCCTCTCTGGTGGGCGGGGCTGTAGGTGTGCGCATAGGCTGGTGCTTTTTCCTATAGTGTGCAAGCACGACCACCACTGATGGATTATAGGGTGGTCTGTAACCATGGAAACACGCAGTGTATAATGTGATGGAGCAATGAAGCCAGCCAGCCAAGGTAGCAATATGGATGATAGCAATACATTAGTAAGTGGCTGGTAGTAACTTTCTCTACATGATAAATGTCATTTGCTGGAGACAACCCCTTTAATGCTACATATCTGGAGGTGCCCATACGTCCGCAGACTCCCCCCATATACGTACGAACAGTATGTGCTTTCAGTGGGGGGAGAGGAGAAGAGCCACTGCCAGTGGTGGTTATCTCCTGAGAGAGCAAATGGCTCAACCGCTAATAATGTTGGGGGAGAGTCATGAGGACACATTGCCCGACTCACTCTATGTATGGAGTTCTTTAGCTCTATGCACCCGAATGATGCGCGGGGCCCGATCCACATTCTGCTTTTGGTATCATGCGCTCGGCGGAGCCTTGAATTTGAAGGTTATACCGTTCTCTAGTTTGGAGCCTCTTGGCCTTCCCACACTGCCAGACAGGCTCCATACGTTCCTGTTTGCAGAATTTTCCGCTTCTGAAAATCTGTTCCATTCGTTTGAATGGGGCAGCGAGCACATGGGTTTCTGCTTGCCGCATTCAGGTGAATGAAACAAAATTTGCAGCGGGTGAGTTATGTTCAGATGTCGGGGCTCAGGTTTCAGTGTAAATTTGCTGAAGCTACCTGTCATTGTTTCCAATAAGAGGCTGTGCTGCAGTTTTTATGGGGCCCGGGCTTTTGCCTCACGTTTTTTGAGACCCCGCCTAAAATGTACAGGCACCTCATTCTTGGCACTGTACCCTTACAATGGAGCTAAACCTATAGTGGATCCGCATGAAAACCCGCAGCAGAAACCCAATCCGTGATGAAATCTGCTGCGTATCTGACGGCAGAAACAGCTGCTGTGGGTTTTCACGCGGACCCGCTGTAGGTTCCGCTCCATTGAACGGAGCTAAACCGCGAGCATACTCCCGATGCGGCTTTGTGAGGGGTCCGTGCGGTGTGGTCATGAAAACAGAGTGGCAAAAATCCTTAGGGCTCTTGCACACGACCGTATGTATTTTGCGGTCCGTAAAAAAAAATACGGATGACATCCGCGTGCATGCCATATTTTGTGGAACGGAATAGCTGGCCGCTAATAGAACAGTCCTATCCTTGTCCGTAATGCGGACAATAAAAGGACATGTTCTATTTTTTTGCGGAACGGACATACGGAAATGGAATGCACACGGAGTAACTTCCGTTTTTTTTTGCGGACCCATTGAAGTGAATGGTTCCGCATACAATCTGCAAAAAAAACGGAACGGACACGGAATAAAAATTGGTTTGTGTGCATGAGCCCTTAGCCACATGAACTTTGGCGCAGCCTCCTATTAAAAAGGTTGGGAGGCGATTTCAGCGCATGTTTGGTCCAGTTTTCAGCGTCAAATCTGCGCCCAAAATCCTTCTTCTGAACATGCCCTAATACGCGGGCGGCAAAGTGGGATATGTTTTGTTATATTAATAAGGTAACCGAATTCATCGCAAACACATTCGTATTCCGGTAGGAGGGGGTGTTACATCTCTACAGAACTGTTGCGTGTAAGGTGGCGACAGCAGGCAACGTGCGGCGTTTGGTTAACTTGGCTGCTATTACTGCGACGCAGACAAAGCAAAACTGGCAAAAGTTTGGAGCATTGATTGGGGAAATACTCATTTGTCTAGTCATCTTCAGTCAGCGGAAACCGAGCCTGATGTCACTTCTGCAAATAGTTTGGGTATAAAACCAACGCATTTCCCACAAACGTCTGATAGATTTTCGCCAGGGAGAAATGTCAGTAATGTTGCTGGCTGTGAACTGGTTAGTGGGCTGTCATGTAATATTAATGCGGGCTGGCCAGGGGCTAGCGAGTTAAAAGTGCTTGTATTGATTGTGCCTTGCACACACACGCGGCCTTTTCTCCTCCGCTTTGCTCTCTGCGGGGTGGGGGCGCTTTGTTCCAGGCGGAGAGCTCCTGCTGAGATTTCTGCTCTCGTCACAATGTTCCTCCTCTCCTGAATTCATGTGGGGAAGATAATTGCTTGACACCCACTCATGGAGGCCTTGCCTTGATTTCCTCTATGCAGTGATGAACATGGGGAGGTAGTATCGCTTGTCTTCCAGTGCTGTGGACCCCCCACCATGCCTGTCTGCGCACATGTACCTGTTATTCTGCATCCTGCTGGTTTGCTGTACGCTGCTTACACAATGCACCAGTGTTTGTCAACAAAGTGACATCATCTGTTTTCTGTCACATGACCTGGGTGGATGGAAATGGGGCAGATACAGGCAGCCTTCATATCCTCGAAGTGGTGGATGAAAGTACTGCTGACAAAGCTTGGTACTGTTTTTTTATTTTAAGTTCTCTCCCAAAAAAGCCTCCTGTCCTTTATAGCTCCTTTTTCTGTTTCTTTTTTCTTTTATTCAAACCATGTAAGGCCAAAAGCTAAGTGACCTGGGATTCAAAAGCAACCCAGTGATGACACGTTTTTATAATCAAGTTGTTGAACCAAGTTTGTAGCCTTTGCGGTTATTCGGTCTACAGACGAGTCACGTTAGTTTAGGCCACATGCACGCGGCCGTATGGTTTTTGCGGTCCGCCAAGTACTGATACCAGCCGTGTGAATGCCGCAAGATCTTTGTAGAAGTGCCTGTTCTAGTCTGCAATGCACAGAAGAATAGGATAGGTTCTACGGTGTGATTCGCGGAATGGACACAAATGGCACCCTGAAGACATTGTATGTGTACTGTCCACATTTTTTGCACTCCCATAGAAATGAATAGGTCCACGTGCGATCCTCAGAAAATGTGGACCGAAAATACAGTTGTGTGCAGGAGGCTTTAGCTCAAGATTAGGCCTCATGCACACGACCGTATGTGTTTTGCAGTCCGCAAACCGCGGAAGCTGCTCTGCGTTCCGTTCTGCAATTTGCGGCCCATTGTAGAAATGCCATTTCTTGTCCGCAAAACGGACAAGTATAGAACATGCTCTTTATTTTTTTTACGGAGCAACGGATGCAGACAGCACACGGAGTGCTGTCCGCATCTTTTCCGGCCCCATTGAAGTGAATGGTTCAGCGCCGGAGCCACAAAATTTGCGGCTCGGACGCGGACCAAAACAAAGGCCGTGTGCATGAGCCCTTACAGCAATATGGCCTCCACCGCTGCCCCCCATGCCACACAGGAGATTAGGAAACGGGAAGGATACTATACTCTGCCACCAGTGAGTGAAGCCTCCTTTACCCTATAGGATTTTTAGAAATTTATCATATTGAGGGGTTACTAGGCCTAGAATATGTTAGTTTGATGTCACATTTGAAGTAATTAGAACTTTGATCACTTTTTTTCTTGCATTTGTCTAATACTGAGCGGTGTAGTGAAGAAGTGTGTGTCTGCTTGGCGATGTCCAGCCTCCTTTATGCACTAATCACTCATCTGTCCTAGGCTGCTCAATAATATATGGGCTGATCCCTGTATGAGCTCCTTTATACAAGGCCGTGGGGCTGGAGAAGGGGTATGTTTGCTGCAATCCTCGCCTTGATGTTTCATCCCAGGCTATGACTTGTATATACTCTGCCCTGATACGTTACAGAACTGGTTAACATTTCCCTTCGAAAAATGAACATTTTGTACAATTTCATGTCTTATTTCTTGTGGTTTGACATTTGTTGTGTTGTTGAATCCGTAAAAAATGGTTGGTGTTTCATCCTTGAAGAGTCCGTGTGTGATCCATGCATCCGTTTTTTGTCCTTCATGTGTCATCCATATTCCACGTACACTGCTAGGCTGAAAAGTGATTCCTGCAAATGGTCTTTGAAAACCCCTGACAGAACCTGGGGGCCATCCTTGTTCCATCGGTGGTCTTCATGGAACCATAGACTTCAGTTGATGGATTTGCTCCACATCACGGACCAAAGTAGTGCCTGTCTTTTTTTGTGTTTCCACTGCTCCACAGTCAGTGAAAATACAAGGATATGCGAATAAACACATTAAAATCAATGGCTATGGAGGACCTGGAAAGCACGCGTCCTGATTTACGTCTTAGTCGAGCGTCCTGTGTTGGCCTGTTGTGGGTTTTTGTGTATTTTTCTATAAAGTTCATCTGGAAAATTCTGTGTCCTGGCTCAAACTGCGGTGTGGTCATCTCTGGAGCATATTGCTTATGTCAGTCATATTACTGGGATATTGCTTATTGGTAGGAGCGTTCGGCTTCATATTGAAATGTAGCTCCGCTTCTAAACAAGACTTCATCTCCTGCACCTTGTGTTAAACTTTTCCCTTAAGGTTTACCAGATGGCATGCAGCTTTTTTATGCTGTCCTCCCCACTTGGGAGTGCCATGGCGGGGCACGGGACATGGTCTGGGACATTGACCCCAGCAAATTTATTAAGTTGCGCCTTGCTACAGGCATAGGAGGAGTAAAAACAGCTCCAGTCGGGTTGGCGTAACTTTTTTTTTTTTCCAGCTCCGGGTGCGCTTCATTTATGATGATGCCTGCACCTTTTCATAAATTAGGCACATCCTTGGGCAGCGCAGGCAGAATCAAAGACCAGTGTAACCTGCTATAAAATCGCCGATCTTTGATTGACCCCCATTGATTAAAGGTCAAGAGCTTTAACCAGAATTTAGTCACATTTGGATAGTCAAATCTCCTTTCCTATTCTGTTACTCCAAAGCGGCATCATATTTACTTAGCATTTGCGCCATAATTTAGTGCCACCTTGCCGGTCAGTGTTGCATTATGGCATAGCCAGTGTTTAGACACAGAAATGTGATTTAGGCCGTATGCACAAGACCGTATGCTCCACTGGCCTCAAAAAAGGATAGAACGTGTCCTACAGGGGTTTTAAAAACGAAACAAAAAAAAACCATGCATACGGTGGGATCCATGGTGTGTGGACCACAAAACACACATGGTCGTATGCATGAGGCCTTAGACACAGTATTAAGTAACAGGCTCATTTATCAAACTGGAGTAAAGTAGAACTGGCTTAGTTGCCCATAGCAACCAATCAGATTCCACCTTTCATTTACTAAAGGAGCTGGAACATGATTGGCTGCCAGAACAAGTGTCACTTTAGCCTTTTACCTGTGACCTTAATGGCAGTGAGGTTGTGATTCATTTACCCACTTATTTCGAAAAGGAGGCCTACATCGCTTGACGCCCTATTTGTGGGTTGAAAGAATGTGATTGAATATAGGTGTTTGGTTTTAAAGTAACTGTCCATTCATGAGCTTAGTTATTATAAGTAAGGCAGTACCTGTCGGTGATGCTTTACCTGCTGTTTATTATAATTGGTTATGCTGCTTTTTAACTTGCCTCTTTCAGGCCAGATGGGTGATCTGCGTAGTTGCGATCTCTTCTCTCTTCTTCAATCATTGGCTGCCGGCTAAAGGACCTGTGGTGACGTTACATCACATGGTCCATCACCATGGCGATCTACCATGTGATTGGACGATGTGATGAGCGCAGTGACGTCATCACAGGTCCTTTAGCCGGCAGCTAATGATTGCAGAAGAGATCGCAACTACGCGATCAGGTGGATAAGGTGAGTTAATTACTTTATTTTTAACCTCTTAATCCACATTTTACTAAGCAATCTGTAGTGAAAATGCTATTATTTTCCCTCATAACCATGTTATAAGGCAGTGATGGGCAAAGTGTGGCTCTCCAGCTGTTGCAAAACTACAACTCCCACCATGCCCAGCAGTAGGCTGATAGCTGTAGACAGTCTTTGCATGCTGGGAGTTGTAGTTCTGCAACAGCTGGAGAGCTGCACTTTGCCCATCACTGTTATAAGGGAAAATAATAAAATCTACAGAATACTCAACTCAAACCCAAACTTCAGTGATAAAGTTCGGGTCTGGGTACCAAACATGCCGATTTTTCCCACGCGCGTGCAAAACGCTTTGCACTCGCGCGGAAAAATCGCGCATTTTCATGCAACGCACCCACATGTTTTGTGGGCGTTAAACTTGATGCCCGTGTGAAAGAGGCCATATACTATGATTATTACAATTTTTTTTAATTTTTTTTTTGCTCTGTTTACCCTCGAGTGGTAGCTTCCATTATTATCAAAGCTGTGGATCCTGTTAGCCTGTCTTAAATCTGTGGCTGTGATTTGTTCTTTCCCCTGCACTTTGTTCCTGGCTGGCATCGAGGAGGCATCCTCCTTGTATGGAGAATTCATCTTGTGCAGTTTTTGTCTCGTCAGCAGTGAATGTAGGTGCAGGGTTGAGACATTCATCAAGGAAGCAGATAGATCTGGGAAAGCACCACCCAGGTTAATAAGTGCTTTGATGTGCGCAGTCGGCCAGCAGCAGCAGGCAGGGGTAAGGCACATGCCTTATTTATAGCCGCACAAAGGGAGGGATCCTTTCTATGGAGAGGCAGAGATGTATGAAAGTGAAAGCCACCGTGCCTACAGCCGCTCCTATTGTAACATTTAATACATCAGTCTAAGGAGGGATTGAAAGCCACAAAATGGCTGTTTCTGAATCGGTGTTTGTGCCATTTGCTTGTTCAGAAGTGGCCATAAATTATTGCAGATGTCACTTGTTTTGTACTTGGCTTACTTGAGGGGCGTTCATTTACTTGGATATTGATGAGCCATATGCTGGAAAGGACCTTAATAAGGGTGGGATCACGTTTGAAGCCTCCGCTTGACGTATATATGGGGGGAAAAAAAGGATTTAAAAACGTAGCTCTCCACGTTCTTGTATTCTGCACAGTCTGGTTAAAAAAAAGTATACTTTTTTTTTTTTTAACAATGGAACTCTATGGTGAACGGATGCGACTGTATGGCTTTAGTCTGAGTCATCCATTTTAACATATATACGTTCTTTGTTTACGAAAAACGGATGGGGAAAAATGTGATGTGAGCCTAGCCTAACAGATCGTCTGGAGGCCAGCGTTATACACTGTGCAGTGTCTGTGTTGGGGTACTGCAGCTTAGCTTCTGTTAAAGAGTTTCTGTCAACTGAAAAATGGGTATTAAGCTGGCCGTCATTAGCGATGTGCTAATGTCAGCTGAACATAACTATGTTAGTGCCATCTCACTGCCTGCCACCGTTATTGAGAAAAATGACCTTTTATTATATGCTCATTAGCCTCTAGAAGCAGAGGGGCATTGCTCCTGCTCCTAGAGGCTCCGTTCTTCCACTTCTGGCAACGCCCTGCGTTGCTGTCCTACCACCGGCCCTGTCTGCAGTGTAAATCTCGCACCTGCACCGTCCCATTCAGCGCACGGCGCAGGCTGCCAGCTCCCTTCCTGCGCCGAATACTGAACGGCGCGAGATCTCCCCAGCGCACAGGGCCGGCAGGAGGAGGTGAACACTGCTTGGCCCTGTCAATCTAGTGAAGCAGGGCATTGCCAGAGGTGGGAGAACGGAGGCTCTAGGAGCAGGGGCAACATAAAACAGTTTGTTTTTCTCAATAACGGCGGCAGGCAGTGAGATGGCACGAATATAGTAATATTCAGCTGACATTAGCATATCGCAACGATATGATATTGATGACCTATCCTGAAGAATGGTCATCAGTATCTGTAGTCTGGACATACTTTTTCGGGTATGCTGTGTATTATGCTGATTTATTGTAGCTCTGATTCATCCTTGTCTTGATTACTGTAACTCACTGCTAATCTGTTTTATCTCTCCAAACCCTCCCGTCTCCAGTCAGTCCTGAATGTATCAGCCAGGCTCATCTTCTGTCCAACCACTTTACCGATGCATTGACAGTCACCAGGTGGAGGCAATGGTTACCTATTCTCTATAGAATACAATTGAAACTTATCACCCTCACCCACAAAGCTTTCCGCAGTGCTGCACCCCTGCTTCTCCTCACTCATCTCTACCTATGCTCTACATTATGCAAATGATATCACCCGCTGTGTGAACGGGCACTATGACTAACCTCTTCCATTAACCGGATCTTCCACTCCCATCTTCAAGACCTCTCTAGTGCTGCACCAGTTCTCTGGAACGCTACACCAGACAACTTGGTTAATTCCTGACATCCACACTTTTCAAGGGAGCCCTGAAAATATATTTACAGTCAATTCATACCCCTGTCCGTTATATGAGCTGGACCACATCCCTAAATGTAACACAGTATCCCGCACACTCATTGCACTGGTATGCACTTCATATCTCTGTCTATACAGATACCAGCTGGTGACTCTATCGAGCAGTATTTTATTCTCTCCCCGAAAAGATAATAAAAAAATATATATATATATATATATATATATATATATATATATATATAAAATCAATGATGGCACTATATATATATATATATATATATATATATATATATATATATATATATAATATATATATATTGCACTCAAAAAACATCCAGTTCAAACATGTAGTTTTATTCACCCATAGTGGCACAGAGCGATGTTTCGGCTCAACATGAGCCTTTCTCAAGCATGTGCATGGCCCAAATGTCGCCGAAACGTCGCTCTGTGCCACTATGGGTAAATAAAACTACACGTTTGAACAGGATGTTTTTTGGAGTCCAGTCCATTTTTTTTCTAGTTAAAGAGGAACGTTCATGGTTTTTAATTAATTGCGATAGATACCTTTCCCTGCCGGGTACCCCCCTCTGATGCTGCCACCCTGCCTGATTTATTTTATTTTTTTAATGCCAAATGCCGCTCCTACGCCCCGCTGTGCCCCCCTGTAGTTTTCCCGCTCAGTATGTTAATACTGAGCATTGGTACAGGGAGGAGGAGATGCCAGGTTTTCTCAATGGGCGTCTCCTTCTCCCTGGCTGTGCCGCGATCCAATCACAGCAGAGAGCGTCCCAGCCAAGTAGAAGGTGAGCTTTTTTTTTTCTCCCTGGCTGTGATGCGCTCTGCTGTGATTGGATCGCGCCACAGCCAGGGAGAAGGAGACGCCCATTGAGAAAACCTGGCGTCTCCTCCTCCCTGTACCGATGCTCAGTATTAACATACTGATCGGGAAAACTACAGGGGGGCACAGCGGGGCGTATGAGCAGTATTTTAAAACTGCAAGTACCCCCCCAAGTCAAGGTATTTATCTCCATTAATATGAAACCATGAAATGTCCTCTTTAAAAGTGCGTGCATCAATTGATAGATTTTTTAAGCTCTGTTCACATTTCATTTAGGAAAATCTGTAATTTCACAAGTAGTGCAACATGCTTCTCTATTCTTCCCTTCAAAATGGCTGACACCATTACAAACTATGAACCCATTATGAGCCAGTGGGATCCATCGGGCACCACTGGTGTCTATCATCAATGGCACAGAAAAAGGGACATTTTAACAGAAGTGTGAACAAAGCCTAACTGGTTTTGCTTGTACAAATACCCTGTCAATTGTGAAGGCATCGACGCTATATGAAGATTTCTAATAAGATTAGTGGTGTTAATGGTCATATGAGAGGTTTGCACCCCCTTTTTTCTATGTCTAACCAGGCTGTCTGTTAAAAGGAATTGACGTGACAAAGTGTTCTGTTTACTGACTTTAGTTTCTTTTTTCTTTTCTCAAAGGATACTATGGGAAGCCTCCACCATGAAGTTGCTGAGTGGATGTGAGATGGTACCTTGGCAAGTCTGTGCGGTGATGTGATCAGCTTCTTTGGCCCCTGAGGGTACTCTGCTGGGTCATTTTTGGCCCCCCACTGTTTTTCTGCCTCTGTGGTTTGGGAGTTTCCTAGCATCAGCTGGGATTTGGAGGAATAGCTCTTATGGTATATTAACATGGACCATAGCAACAGGGAGAAGGATGACCGACCACGAGCAACTAAAGCTTTGCCAGTACGGACTGGTCATAGCACCCGGCCGTCCAGCTCGACCACCTCCTCAGGGGTTCTTATGGTGGGACCCAACTTTAGGGTGGGAAAGAAGATTGGCTGTGGAAACTTTGGGGAACTACGGTTAGGTAAGATAATATTAATATATATATTTAGCAACCTGTAACATAAATGTGATATACGTGTTGTGTGAATATTCCCATTCACTATATGGCCTTAAATCTACTAATTTACATGTGTGTATTTTTAGTGCATAGTCTGCTTAACCCTTTCACATGCCGCGTTCAGCGCTGACCGATTTCCCTCTCACTTTACCGGCCCCCCGCGCTGCGCTGACAGGGGGCTGATGGTTGCCATGGCAGGCCCGATGCCTTCCACAGGCATTGAAGCCTGCCAGCTACGGAAGCCCAGGAGATGCAGCCCGAGACGCTGACAGTTCAATTCAGTACAATACGGAAAAAACTGTCATTCCAAGCGATCAAAAAGTCACACACCCCAAAATGGTACCAATAAAACAGTCATCTCTTCCCACAAAAAATGAGACCCTGCCTAAGATAATCATCCCAAAAAAAAAAGGCTTTCAGAAAATGGAGACACTAAAACATGATTTTTTTTTTTTCCTTCAAAAATGCTTTTATAGTGTAAAATTTAAATTTTACACTATACTTTCAATGAACACCATTGAAAGTCAATGGGGGACGGATCCGTTTTCTATTTCTGACACAATAGAAAACGGATCCGTCCCCCATTGACTTTCAGCAAAAGTTTTGGTGGCCGCCTCCAGAGCAGAATGGTGACTGAACGGAGGCAAACTGATGTATTCTGAGCGGATCCTTTTCCATTCAGAATGCATTAGGGCAAAACTGATCCGTTTCGGACCGCTTCTGAGAGCCCTGAATGGATCTCACAAATGGAATCCAAAACGCTAGTGTGAAAGTACCCTAAGGCAGGGAATTCTGGCAGTTGTTAGGAGTAGAAGAAAGGCAGTCTTAAGTGAAAAAGCTTCATGGAGATGAAGCTATCAATGGGTTCGAATGGCGACTCCATTAAGACAGTAAGAATTAAATTTAAGTCCCATCTTGGAATGGTATAGTGTACGATTGGTGAGATTCTGATTGCACTTTTAAAAAATTGCTTGACTAAAGGTTGTTCTGCCAATTTTGTATCCAGAAAAACACTTGAGGCCGATATCTGTACCTTGAGGGTAGAGGGTTTGAGACCATTGTTCAACCCAGACTGCAGGAAATCCAAAATAATGTGGACATTCGGAAGGGAATCTTGACAGTTTTTGCTCTTCATCTTCTGTTTTGGCTGCAATTCAGTCATCTAGATAGGGGATTAGGAGAATCCCCTGTAGATGGAGGTAACTTGTCACCTCTGATATTATTTTTGAGAAGATTCGTGGAGCAGAGGATACTCCAAAGGGAAGGGCCTGGAATTAGAAATGACAAAGGCGGGTTCCTATGTAAAGAGCAATTTCTCATGGAATTTTTGGTGTTTTCTGAGGATTGGTACATAATGATCGGCATCTTGTAAATCCATAGTTTCCATATAGCAACTCTGCAGAAACAGGTTTATGGTCGACTTGGTAAGTTAAATATTTGTTCCATTTTCTTAGATTGATAGAGTCTGAATGAACCCTCCGGTTTCTTGATCAAAAATACTGGAGAATAAAATCCCCTTTTTTGTTGGTGATCTGGAACCGGAATCCATACTTGCTTTTGGAGAAGAGCGGATATTTCTGCCTCTAGGAATAGTTTTCTCCTTCTGAGGCAGCGATTTGTTGATTGCATAGTAATCCTTTGGACAGGTATCGAATTCTAGGCTGAACCCTTTTTAGATGGAATTTAGAATCCAATGAGGTTCCTATTTTGTCCCACACTCTGGCATCATTGAGTGGATTTTGTTGAATTGTCTGGATTAAAGAGGAATCCTTTCCCTCACCCTCTTGAGGACTGCCATTTCCCCAAGTAATCCTTTATCTTCTGGTCCGTCTTCTGTCTGTTCCTCTGGTTCCGAAAGGACAGTCTCTGATGAAAAAATCTACTCTCTGTAGGGAATCCTTTTTTTTCCTATCAGAGGCCTTTTCTAAGATCTCATCGAGGACTGACCCAAAGAGACTGCATTGGAAAAGGCGGCTGGTCTGTCCGACAATCTTAGCAAATCAGCCGAAGCATCGGCTAAAACATTAGTTGCTTGTTCCAATGTTGGTAGCGATGCTAAGATCTCCTCTCTAGGAGTTCCAGCCGCCAGGGGATCTTCTAATTGATTGAACCATATAGAAAAGGACCTAGCCGTGCAGGTGGAAGAAATACTGGCCCTAAACATCGACGTATTGGTCTCCCATGCTTCTTTAAGCAGGCTCTCGCACTTCCAAGGGAGGTAGTCTTGACTCCACTGCTGCATTTACTTCCTCTCTAATCATATTTCTCATGGAGTCCAGAAATGAGGGAGACTCTTCTGACCCTACTTTTTCTGTGCATTTTACTCAGTGACTTCTTGGACGTAGAGACAGAAGGCTTCCTGCATATAGCACACTTTTTGCATCCTGAGTCTCCTCCTTGTGTCTTGGAAGTGAAGGTTTCTCTGCCCTTAAATAATCAGATGATTAAAAAAAAAGGCTAGTAATTTTGTATATATAACCTCCACCACCAGACACCTAAAGGTGCATATGTAAAAAGGAGAGCCCATATCCAAGAAAAAATCTGCACAAGCTCACAGGAGACGAGTCTTACCGCGCATCTTCGCATCTTCCTGAGGAGTAGACATGTTGTAGCAGGGAAAAAACGCCACCGGAGAAAGTTGTGGCTCTGTTCATGTAAATCTCCCGCCCCAGTGCGCTTCTGTGCGCCGGGATGCCTCGTGCATCACATGACGTCATGATGCACGCCATCGTGAAGTCATCCTGCTGCCGGAACCTCCTCCACCCTAGAGAAGCCCCACTTGTTTTGATGCTTACATTATCGGATCCATATGCCAAAGGCTGGAGAAGGGAGACCCAGAATCCCCGGAGTCTCCGACCTCTGCAGCGGCCCTCCCAGCCTGGGGAAATGGTAAGGCCAGGCGGTATTCTTCTTAGCTTGGTAACAGGAGCATCCGCGCTGTCTGTGGACAGGAAACAACACTGGCTTAGGTATGGAGAGGAGGCCTTTTTAAAGGGAGTGACACCTGTTTTTCACCAATATAACTAAGAGCACTGCCCCACAGAAGATTGCAGACACATCCCAAGCATACCTGTGTGCACTTTCTGTCTGTATTCCATGTCTCGGAAAAGCACTTTCATTCTGCTGGAAAACAGCTCCCAAGTGCCCAAAGCAAACCAGACTGAAGAGGGGTGGGCTGCTTTAGTTGCTCATATCTTGGGATTGGTAGCCACTAGAAATATGAACCTGACCTTGTTTGAAAGCTAGCATTCCAACCTTTCAAATAATAGCATTATATCCACTATATCAGAAGATATAGCTGTTAGAAATCGAGTCAGGAGTGAAAGCTGTTTTTACTTTCACTTTCAGCTGGGCACTTGGGAGCTGTTTTCCAGCAGAATAAAAGTGCTTTTCCTGGACACGGAATACAGACACACAGAGCACATAGGTATGTCTGAAATGTGTCTGCAATCTTCTGTGGGGCAGTGCACTTAGTTATATTGGTGACAATTAGGTGACACTCCCTTTAATCTGGAGCTCCTGTCCAGGGGGTGGGGATACCCTCCTGTCAGTGCCGTTGGGGAAAAAGTGTAATTCCAAGCAATCAAAAAGACATATGTACCCTAATATAGTACCAATCAAACCGTCATCTCTTCCCGCAAAAAAAAAAAAAAGACCCTATATAGGACATTCGCCCAAACCATAAAAAAAATATGGCTTTCAGAATATGGAGACACTAAAACATAATTTTTCTCTTCAAAAATGCTTTTATAGTGTAAAACTGAAATACATTTAAAAAATGTAGACATATTCAGTATGTCCATGTCCGTAGTGACTTGCTCTATAAAAATATTATATGACTTGCCCCCTAAGGTGAACACAATACAATAAAAATAAACTGTGCAATAAATGCCTTTTTTTTTTTTTTTTTTTTTGTCACCTTTCATCACAGAGGATTTTTTTGTGCGGATTTGCGTGCGGAAAATCTGCACTGTAGGTCATGCACATTGTATTGTATGAGAATTTGAAATTCTCATGTACATGATGCTGATTTTAAAATCCGCAGCACATCAATTTTTTTCCTGACCGGGTTTTCTCCATTCACTTTATTGTGGAGAGGAAAATCTGCATTAATTAATGTGGATTGTCCTCACGGATTTCCCTGCGAGCACCTGCAGATTTCAGTCCGGATTCTCCACACACAAATCCTGAACGTGTGCCCTTACCCTTATAGTCAGGTATATGATTAACAAATCCTACCAAACTGGTGATGGAGATTTTCATATGTAGGTTGAAACAGTTTTTAACTGAAACTCTGCTAAAAAGGTGAGGATGTGGAAGACAGCGTGGATTAATACTGTATGGAGATCCGTCTCCTTACACTAATAAAATGTATGGACTTTGATAAGCCGAAGATATTTATTCACAGAATTTCACTCTAAAAATCAAATACCGAACTTCTTCAACGAAGTTGCGCATGACTAAGTAAATAAATAACTATGGCTCATTGCGGCCCATACATTTTAATACTGTATGGAGATTGGTCTTCGTACAGTATTAACCCAAAGTTATGAACGAAGCGACTTCGGCCGTAACATCCAAAGCTCGCTTCGCTTAACACGACAAGACTGAGCACTGCAACAAGACAAAAGGTAGGTCTACTGTATCCGCAAGGTCTGTTTTCAAAGCAGACTGGGGTTTCAAGATGTGCTGTTCAAGCTCTTTTGAAGAAACACCAAGAAACAGGCAAGGTTGAAACCATAGTCTGTGGTTGGCCAAGGAAACTTAGTGCAGCAGATGAAAGACGCATCACGCTTACTTCCCTTCTAAATTGGAAGATGCCCAGCAGTCCCATAAGCTCAGAAAAGAAACCGGTGAAACCAAGGTACGCACATCTACTGTTTAAAGAAGCCTGGTCATGGAAGAACTGCAGCCATAGCTTTGACTTGGAAAGAAGGTCAAGTGACCCAAATGTGCATGAAAACATAGTAACTGGGGTGCAGAAAAATGACAGCAGGTTCTCTTGAATGTGAAATTTGGCCGTAATAGAAGGTTTGCTGAAGGTGATATAATAGTAAGTGTCTGTAGGCAACAGTCAAGCATGGTGGAAGTTCCTTTCAAATATGGGCCTGTGTTTCAGAAAATTGAGTTGGGGATTAATTAATGGTTTCCTCAATGCAGAGAAATTCAGCCAGAAACCTATCCATCGTGCAGTGTCATCATGGAGGTGTCTGGCTCCAAATTTATTCAGCCAGTGTCTAGAACTATCTTCAGACTAAGGGCTCTTTCACACTAGCGTTTTTGTTTTCCGGCATAGAGATCTGTCGTCGGGTCTCTATGCCGGCAAAATCCTGATGAGGATTATCCCAATGCATTCTGAATGGAGAGAAATCCGTTCAGGATGTCTTCAGTTCAGGACCGGGACGTTGTTTGGCCGGAGAAAATACCGCAGCATGCTGCGCTTTTTGCTCTGGCCAAAAATCCTGAACACTTGCCGCAAGGCCGGATCCGGAATTAATACCCATTGAAAGGCATTAATCCGGATCCAGCCTTAAGCTAAACGTCGTTTCGGCGCATTGCCGGATCCGACGTTTAGCTTTTTTTCAATGGTTACCATGGCAGCCAGGACGCTAAAGTCCTGGTTGCCATGGTAAAATGTAGTGGTGAGCAGTATACTTACCATCCGTGCGGCTCCCGGGGCGCTCCAGAGTGACGTCAGGGCGCCCTACACGCATGGATCACGTGATCCATGCGCATGGGATGCTCTGACATCATTCTAGAGCGCCCCTGGATCCGCACGGACTGTAAGTATACCGCTCCCCACTACTACTATGGCAACCAGGACTTTAATAGCGTCCTGGCTGCCATAGTAACCTCAAAGCATTTCGAAGACTGATCAGGATCCTGATAAGTCTTCTAATGCTTTCAGGCGACTTGCGTTCTGACAGATCCGGCGGGACGGAAGTGCCTGCCGGATCCTCAAAACGCAAGTGTGAAAGAGGCCTAAAGAAGAACAAGTCCTGGAAGTGATTAAGGCCCCACAGAGCCCTGATGTAAACATCATTGAGTCTGTCTGAGATTACATGATGAGACAGAAGGATTTAAGCAAGCCTACATTCACAGAAGATCTATGATTAGTTCTCCAAGATGTCTGGAACAACATCCCTTTTCTTCAAAAACTATGCGCAAGTGTACCTAGAAGAATGGATGCTGTTTTGATGGCAATTAACACGATTGTATCTGAAAGCGCTCTCTTATTTTGCAGCATTTTCCCCCCACACAGTACTGTATATAGTTGGAACATTTACATACGTAGGTGTGAATGGTATTACCCTTGCCATATTCTATATTACATTGCTGGTATATTGTCTATCATTGGAAATACTTATTACAGCGTTTCCTTTTTAGATTGAAAAGACCTAAATCTCTATTCCCACTGCATGTGACCTTCAACAAAGAAGCCTTTAATTTTTCTGCATCACGTTAGCAGATTGTGTACATTTGTATTTGTTTGGTGTGTTTTTTTTTTTTTTTTTTTTTTTTTCATTTCCTTCCTTTTGTACTTCTCTGAAATCGAAACATTTTACGTGGTACTTGTACAAATTACCATCTGCAAGAGTCAAAGGAGTGGGAAGTAGCAAGATTGTCAGGGTGACTGTCCTACGAGTGTGTAATTCTCTGTTCTTTCTCCTTCAGGCAAAAATCTTTACACAAATGAATATGTGGCAATTAAACTGGTGAGTATATGGCAGTGATGTTTGTGCCCTTGCCAGGATTACGTTTGTCTTCAGTTTCCTGACCTAAACCCCTGCTTCCTTCCTTTTCCTGCTGTGGAGCACATGTATAAACTATGGCTGGCTTCCTGGTTCAGCACATTAGAGTGCACAGGTTACTTGGATGCTGTGACGTGGGCAGCACCCTTTCTTACCTTCCTAGTGAGGGATTACCAATCCTGAAGAAAAACCCTTCACTAGAACCTGCTTCTTAGAAGCCAAATGTTAGAATTTTCATTTTTTTTTTTTTTTTTTTTGAGGGGCTCTATTGAGCTAATCACATGTGCACGCTGGTCAGGCTGGTGTGATTCCTAAGGTTTTCTAAAAGTTCATAATTCATGTATTTGTGTGAAAAAGCAACCTAAAAATGTACGTGACGGCATGAGTATTGACTTAGTGGGGTCACTGGGGCGTGTCCTTAGCTAAGCTGAATCGCTAAATACTGCTGGCAGTTGGAAGCAATGGATTGCCGTCTCTGGTGCTGGTGAGGGTGTGGATGCTGGATACACAGCCGGCTTCAGTGTCTTCAGTGGTAGGTGTCCGTAGCCAGCTTCGAGGCATTCGACTGCACACAATAGGAGATAGGAGATGATACAGTGATGGGAATAGTGAGGATGCGGTTTGCATGAATTGGAATGGGGACACGGAGGGGGTTTGAACAGATCAGTTAAAATCGTTTGATTTTGAAATGGATCATTTTTATTGTGTATAAAAAATAAAGCGTACAACATAGGAACATAGTTTGGTACAAGGAAATAAAGGCTAAACTGCAAAGGCTGAAATGGATTGATTTTAAACAGAAATGGATTGATTTTAAAAATAAAAAAACAATACAGCTGGTAATCCCGCCTGCCTCGCTGCTGTAGCCCACCTCTTCTATGCCGCACATCAGCGCCTGGCCAGAAGCACTCCTTCAGCCGCTGGGATCCAGGCATGCACAATGAGTGCCTGAAGCCAAGGACCTCTGCCTCAAGCACTCCCTGTGCACACTTGCATCCCCGCCGCTGAAAGATTTCTTCTGGCCAGGCGCTGATGTGCGGGATAGAAGTGGCGGGCTACAGCAGTGAGGTGAGCGGGATTACCGGTTTCCAAAATGGTAATAGCATAATCATTCTTCTACAAACAGGATGAAAATAACTTTTCAAAAAGTTTAAGTTCCTTTTTTTTGCTTCTTTACTGCCCGTCAGCAGCTTATAGCCGATGAGAGTATAGAGAGCCCAAATATAGATTTATCAAAACTTACTGAAGCAAAGGCGCCCACAGTAACCAATAACTGGGCAGCTTTCATTACATCAGTATTAAGAAATAAATGTTGAGCTCTGATTGGCTGTTGGACAACACTATTTGGGTGGGTTCTATTAAAACTGGTCTAAAGGAAAACGTGCGTAGTTGCTCATAGCAACCAATAATCTGATAACTCAGTTTTTCCTTATACCGATTTTTGGTAAATCTCCCGATTTTTCATAGAGGAGGCCCACACCCTGATACTGATATTGCAGTGGCTGAACTGTAGTTGGCCATAAATGAGACCCTTGTCAACTTCACTGTTGCCTCGGTACGAAGTGTCTTGCTTGGACAAGGAGTCCATGTCAGGTAGACCATGTACCTTGACGTTTGCTGCTACAGCCTAATTCCTTGCTCTTTATTGAGCAATTATTAGTCATTTTATGTAATTATCCTATTGTCTGGCTGCTAGGAGCTTGTGATCCACCACTTGTAGTGTTATGAGCTGGGTCAGCATCAGGCAGGGTGAACTACTACAAACAGTCCTCAAATCATTTGTGGCTTCAGATATTTCTGGGGGACCCCCTTTACCCCCCACCCCAAGGTCTTTGCTATACAGTCTCTATAAAGAAACGATGCAGGAGTCATTGAAAACATGTTCATGTCAAGGAGAAAATCCCCAACTTTTACAGTAGCAGAGGTGGATGAGAGTTAACCCTTTCAGGGTGCAGCCCCCTTATTTTTTTGCTAACAACCCCCGCCCTTCCAAGAACCGTAACTTTACTTTTCCGTTCGTCATATGAGTGCTTATTTTTTGTGGGACAAGTTGTATTTTTAATGGAACTAATTAAGTTAATTTATATATACCGTATACAAAATAGAGCAGCACTCCAAAATGAAAGTGAAAAAGTTAGGTTGTTTTATTCACCCAATGGTGTAGCGACGTTTTGGCTCTATCCAAGAGCCTTTCTCAAGAGATATATATATATATATATATATATATATATATATATATATATATATATATAATTTTATTTTTTTAAATTGCAAAACAGTTCTTTGTGGAGTGAAATATGAAAAAAAAAAACACATTCGACTGTTTGTTTTTTGGGTTTTGTTTTTGCCTTGGCTAAAAAATGACACGGTGACCTTATTCTATGGCTCAGTATAATTGGGCCTCATGTACACAACTGTTCATATTGCAGTCTGCAAACCTTGAGTGCACAAAAGATCCGTGTACAATCTGCATTTTCCTCACTCCCATCAATAGACAGCACTATTCTTGTGACGAGAATAAGATATCTATTTGTGGAATGGACATACGGATGCAGACTTTATTTTTCTTTCTTTCTGCACACCCATAGAAATGAATGGGTCCATGTTTTAGACACTGATGCAAAATATGGATGTGTACATAAGGCCTAACAACAATACCAAATTTATATAGTTGTGTTTTACTACTTAATTTTTATTTATTTTTTTCATTGCCATTTTCTGGCCATATACACAGACCTGTGAGGGCTTTTTGTGGTACCTTGTTGGGGATCATAACTTTTTGATCACTATTTAATATTTTTTTATACAGCAAGGTGACCAATAACGTCAAATCTGCCATTTTTATATTGTTACAATATTTACAATTATGTGTATTTTATTTTTGTATCAGAAATGGGGATGATTTGGTGGTTATTTTTTTAATAAAACACGTATTAATTATCTGTAATTTGTAGTTCTCTTAGAGGATTTGAGCATGTGATCCACTGATTGCTTATACCATAGACTGCGATAGTATACCTATTGGAGTCTGTGGGACTTTTACGGGCTTTCTATTAAGCTCTGCCACAAGCAAGGCTAAACAGGCAGTTGGCTGTGGCCCCAGGCTTCCATACGACTGATAGGAGCCCTGTGATTTCAACTTGGGGGCTCTGGTCTGAGGACAAAGGTAGCCCCCCTTCCTCAAACTGCTCAGATGCCATGGTCACTATTGACCACGGCATCTGAAGGGTTAAGTGAACAGGATTAGAGCTATCTCCAATCTTGGTCATTGCGGTCGGATGCCAGCTGTCCAGTCGGCCCCATCAGCATATAGAGTGGGCTCAGCTGATAAGCCTGCTTCATACATTTACACCACCCCAGCAATGTGCAAATACATTGTGGGGCACGTGAGCGCTAAACCAATCTCATCCACATACTGCGTGAAAATTTTTGGGAGAGAATTTATCAACCTGTCAAAGTATTCAGTAAGAAGGCGTCGGCCTATTAGGCTTAGTGGCCAATGTGAGAACTACATGATTGTAGGGATCTTCTGAACTATAGATGGTTACATGGAAAACTAACCACGAGTGTGCACTTCTTCCCTGGAGCACGCTATGCCCACGTCGTAAGTATCTTCCTCTTTCTTTAGGGTTACTGGTCTAAAACAAAATTACTCAAACATAAAGAAAATGTGTCACCAAAATTTTTATTTGCCAGTTAAAACCAAATAGAAACATATATTTTTTTTTTTTCTTCTAATCTTTTTATTTTCTGATTTGTAGATTTTTTTATTTTATTTTATTTGCTGAACGTGATTATGGGAGCCGGCCACCTTATCTGAGCTGTTCTTAACAGCATTTAAAAAGCATTAAGAAAATTGCTTTACGGCAGCCCCATGGCACAACGGTCAGGAAGGGACCTCATTGACTTCTATGGCAGAGTTTTGTAGCCATGCCCTGTGCAGAGGTCATTGCACAAGGAAAGAATGGATAAGGTTTGACAATCCTGTCTTATCTGTACACAGAGGTGATATCATTACAGGCAGGATTAGAATAAGTTGTAGTAAAGTGATCCGTATAAAACAAGAGGTGGTGCCAATTAGGCATAATGGCCAGTGCGAAAACTGCAGGATTTTATCTTTTTTATTTAAATATACGGACTACATGGAAAATTAAAAACCTCATCAAAAATTCTTTAAAAATGTTAAAATACCTTTTTTAACAATAGTCATGTAAAAAGCTTGAAAGAACTGTTGGGATAGAGGAAACTCCACCCATGTCTACAATGCCAACCAGCAGACTTGTTATGGAGGACCGAGAAGGAAGTCATTAAGGCCTCATGCACATGGCCCTGGCTGTAATCTGGAGCTGCGGTGCGGCATGGAGGCACGGAACCTGCTTCCGTGGGGTTTCTGACTGTGCCTTCGCACTGCAAAAAAAATAGAACATGTTCTTTTTTTTTTTTGCGGCAAGGCGAATCAGACCCATTCAAGTTGAATGGTTCTCAATCCGTCCCGGCCGCCGCACGGACGTCGCCTGTGCAAATTGCATGCGGCCTGACTGTGCTTTGTTTACCTGACCTTGATTCCTAATCCCATTTACTATTGATGAGTTACACAGCAGTCGGGGGTCCGCCTCTGTGCAGAATGTATTGACTGCATGCACTGTTCTAGCACGGATGGACTTAAAGGGAATATGTCTTCAAAAATGACCACTTGTTTAAATCACATTTTTAAGTTTAATATATTTGTAAAGAATGTATGATATTTTTGATTTTCCATGTCAGCATGTCAGTATCAATATTTAAACAAAATCCATAAATTCCTGCAGTTTTCGCTCTGACCACCAAGCCTAATAATAGACAGCACGTCTTGGTCTGTACAGATCACTTTACTGCAGTTATATGTTATTCTAAAGGCACTATTACACGGTCGAGAAGAGTTGCTTCCCTGCAATCACCTGCTCGCTAGAGGAGGAGACCACTGCTTATGCATGATTTGCATTGTTGGTTAGTCTATAGATGCTTCACTACAGGACGGTGCAGTGCGAATGGAGTGTGCTTGCAGTAGAAGCAGGCTTCTAATTGGTCCTTAACCACACTGATTCATGTGTCTCAAAACGTGTTGGTTGTAAAGCATGTTTTTTAGTATTTATTTTCGTTTAATTATATATTTTTTTTTCCCCCAGGAACCAATTAAATCTCGTGCTCCTCAGCTTCATCTGGAATATCGGTTTTACAAGCAACTAGGGAGTACAGGTAAAAAAAAATTAATAATTAAAGGCTACGTACACCTCCGAAGGCAATCATAAAAATAAATTTTTTCAATTACCAGTAGTCTTTATTAAAAATGTTGAGGTGTTCTATCACAAAGGATTAACTGTCTAGCTGTGTGACTCTTACTTTTTACTTTCACTTTGTGCCGGTCATCTAATAAGAGGTCATAAACAGTTATTTGTAGGTGAATTTACACGCACCAATAATCGGCCAGATCATCAGGAACAAGTGTTCCTGCAAACGCTCATTCCCGATAATCTGGACCTCTAAATGTGCCGCCAATCACCCGAGGAATGAGTGAAATGCTCGTTCATTGGGTGATCCTGTCGCTCTTGCAGGCACTCCAATCGTCATCCCCGGGCAGCAGATTGTGCTGTCTAAACAGCGATCTACTGCCCAGAAACACGGATTCTGTATGGGGATGAGATGGCTGCATGTACCGTATTTTTCGCCCTATAAGACGCACCGGCCTATAAGAGGCACCTGGGTTTTTGAGGAGAAAAATAAGAAAAAAAATATTTTTAACCAAACGGTGTGCTTTTGAAGTAATGGTGGTCTGTGCATGACAGTATTATGGGGGGATCTGTGGATGGCACTGTTATGTGGGGGAGATGTGGATGGCACTGTTATGGGGGGATCTGTGGATGACACTGTGATGGGGGATCTGTGGATAGCACTGTGATGGGGGATCTGTGGATAGCACTGTGATGGGGGATCTGTGGATAGCACTGTGATGGGGGATCTGTGGATAGCACTGTGATGGGGGATCTGTGGATAGCACTGTGATGGGGGATCTGTGGATAGCACTGTGATGGGGGATCTGTGGATAGCACTGTGATGGGGGCATTTATGAATGACACTGTAATGGATTGGATCTGTGGATGACACATATATAGCATCTTATGCTATATGTGTCATCCACAGATCACCCCAATCACAGTGTCATCCACAGGTGCCCCCATTACATTGCTATCCAAAGATATACCATTTATAATCTTTATTAATGTCCCTTATTCCCTATAAGCCCAGTACAGTAGCATGCTAACCTGCTATAACGATCCTCTAGCAGGCAGAGCGGTGTGGCGGCAGGCTGCTGTGTAACGTCCTCACTGACGTCATCTACCTGCTCCTTTCACTTTATGAATGAAGCAGGAGGAGCAGGCAGATGACGTCAGTGAGGACGTTACACAGCAGCCTGCCGCCACACCGCTCTGCCTGCTAGAGGATCGGTATAGCAGGTTAGCAGAGCGCTACTGTACTGGGATTATAGGAATAAGGGACATTAATAAAGATTATAAATAGTATAAAAGCAGTCACGCTGTGAGCGGCGGCCGCCGCCCGCGTGTTGACAGGCTCCGCCCCCTCCTCCTTCCATGCTGATACATCGCAGGCTGTGCGATGTATCAGCTTTAACTATAGGAAAATGGTAGTATTCGCCATATAAGACGCACTGCCATTTCCCCCCCACTTTTGGGGGAAAAAAAGTGCGTCTTATATGGCGAAAAATACGGTAAATGTGCAGTCTCCTTCACTGAACAAGCAGCCGACTGTCGGGAAGGACAATGGGCTATTCCATCGGTCTGTGTAAACCCGCCTTACGCCACTTTCTTATAAGAATTGAGCTATAATGATTGTTTATATTGTCAGAGAGCAGATAAGGAGCCGTAAGGTGAGCTGGCTGATGAAGTATAGGGAAAATTCAGCTCCTGCTACTACAGCATCTCTGCTCTGTACAGAAAAGGGGCTCCATATTTTTTTATAAAGGCCATTTAAAAAAAAAAAAAAAGGATTTTTAGTTTAAAATTAGTACAATGCAAGATTAAAAAAAAAAAATTGCCCCCAAAGGTGTACATAGCCTTTAAATCATTAGTATAGTTTGGACAAAAATCCCTTTTTAAATTATTGCTCTGAATTTTAGGACTGTTTCACACGAGCAATCATCACTCTGTGGACTCGCGATGCTGCCCCCGTCCTGACCTCCCAGCACTGCCAGGGTGGCATAGAATTATACTGATTTATGATGCTATGTAACCCTTACAGTTCTGGAATATATTGGATAACACTGACAGCATTATGCCAGTGTTATCCTATACATTTCACACCTCTAAGGGTTCCATAGCATCATAAATCAATATAATGCTATGCCACCCTGGCAGTGCTTGAAGTTCAGGACTGGTGCTGCGCCGCAAGTCTGGAGCGTGACGCCTGTGTGAAACCAGCCTTACTTGCGGTTCTCAAATTACCCCCACCCACAAGAAAACTAACCGGAATCTATTTAAAGGGGGAAAAAAAACACACTCTGGATCCCGAATGGTCAGCTGTTTAGAGGCTATGGCTGAGTCCTCTTTATTGTTTATCTGCACGCGGTCTACATTGTAGCAGTGGTGCAGTGCAGTTATACCTTTTCCTGCTCGCTTGAGATGCGCACCATGAACCCGTTAAACAGCCAATCAGCGGGGGTTCTGGGAGTTGGACCCCTGCTGATCTCATATTGATCACCTAACCCTTTATCTTATTCTTTAAAGTGGCTCATAAGAGGGAAATACATTTTGGGATGAAATCTGTGCAATAGTTATTTACCCCTTATGTTTCCTCAGCTGTTCAGAAACCATTTTGGGAAATGCTGGCCTTTCGATGGCATCTCTCTCTGATAGCGATGTACTGTACTTTTATCTGTGTATACTGTATGCTAGCATAGTTAGTGCATGTAAATCAGTGGTCCAAATTCTTCCTTCTATATCCTGTAAATAGGTATGATTAGGCATATAGTCTGCAATTTTTAATTATGGTATAGCTGTCCTTTTTAGTAAATTGAACCTGTTTTCTAGCTTGTACTGTGCTTGTGACAGTGGTTGCCAACTAATGTCCAGGATTAGAAAAAGAGGTCTGCTTTCACCTCTCAGGACCACACCTGTCCACCGGTCTTCAGTGGAGCTCAGCTGCAATACCAGACACATCCCATGGACAAGTGTGGCGCTGTTTTTGGAGTAGATCAGCCATGTTTTTCTAGACGATCCCTTTATTGTTGACCTGGACAACCCCTTTATCATTGACTTACTAATCGATATTCTTAGGGTACCCAGACACTTTGGATATTTTTGTGTTAGTGTTCAACCTGCAGCTCCGCTCGCTGTCCATACATCTAGTGATAGTCAGATCTGCAAAAGGCCTTTTGGTTGATAATGATGATGATCTTTATATAGTGCTAACATATTCCACATGGTTTCTGTGTGGCAATTGGAGGACCCGTCACCTCTCCTGATTCTGGCTCTATGTTGTGCCATCCATTTATTAATCCTGCTAGAAGTTATGAATGAATTAGAAGCGGATTACTGTGAAGGTCCTGCTGGGTGTTACCAGTTGGAGGTGTCAGACTGTGCTAGGAGACCCTTACCAACTCGTAACACCCAGCTGGACTCTTATTGCAAATTGCTGGTAATTCATTCATAAACGTCTAGAAGCAATAACAGAAGATTGGACAACATAGAGTCTTAAGACTAGATGCTCCAGAATTGCTCTTATGTGCAAAATGCAAGTAGTTACTGAAGCATGTCAGGAGGGGTGACAGGTCCTCTTTAAACCCAGTGCCGAGTGAAGCCAGCTAAAAATGAGATGTTGCTGACTATAATTAAAAAATGATGTAAGTTTATGCTTAAATAACTGGATGTATATTTGGTAACAGTTTTTCCTTCCTGTGACTGCCGTTTTCTTGTTTTCCAGCTGATGGGCTTCCCCAGGTTTTCTACTTCGGTCCTTGTGGGAAGTACAATGCCATGGTACTGGAGCTTCTGGGTCCCAGCTTAGAAGACTTGTTTGACCTATGTGACAGGACTTTTACCTTGAAGACTGTGCTCATGATAGCAATTCAGTTGGTGAGCAGGCCTTTTCTATTACCTCTGCCCAATACATACGAATCCTTTGTTCTTGAAGACTACGTGCTGTTTTCTGGCAATAGAAACAGGATCTTGTTAAAGGAGGGGTCCACTTTTGTTATATTGATAACCTGTCCTTAGGGTAGGG
>JAKVIS010001427.1:0-35721 GCA_033119425.1 Bufotes viridis
TCCCTGATATGCGCCCCTCACAGTAGTTTTGCCCTGATATGTGCCCCCTTACAGTAGTTTTGCCCTGATGTGTGCCCCCTCATAGGAAGTGAAAAAAAAGAACTGTACATACCTGGTCCCTCCCATGATCTGTTCTCCCCAGCAGCAGGCAGGATACACATCACGCTGCTGGTCCGTGTAGGAGGGGGAGTAGCTGCATTGCCCCTCCTGCACAGACCAGCAGTATAGAGTGCAAGCGGTATGGAGTGCCTGAGAGTGGGACATACCTCACTTGCCTCAGGACTGCAGGAAAGCCACTGAAATCCAGGACTGTCCCACCAGATCCTGGATGGTTGGTAGGTATGTATTATCCATTGCCAGTGGCCTCAGTGAACCATGTTGGACTCCCGCTGATCTGATAACCTATCCTGAGGATAGGTCATCAATAGCTAGGTCCCAGAAAGCCTCTTTAAATTGAATGGCACTGAGCTGCAATGCCAAACGCAACCTGTGGGCACGGATTGTACTATTTTTGGAAGGAAGCAGTCATGTATTTCTGAACGCTTAAGTACATTCTGAGATCTTACAAACAAAGTAGCACTGTGGGTTAAACTGAAAAGGCGCTCAAATGTTTCCTGTATTACATGCTACATTTTTCATACTTAAATGTGAGTGTGTTCCCTGCAGAAGTTATGACAAGTTCTTTTCATTTATAAAATCTTTAAACTCTTCAAGACCAGCGCCGTACACGTACGATGCAGTGATTGATTCTGTATCTGCCAGCAACACTGAAAACTCTTAAATGCAGTGTTCAATACTGACCGCTGCATGTAAGGGGTTTAATAGAGAGAGGGGGATCTCTCTCACTCTATCGGCTCCCTGATTGGAAAAATAAATCATATCCTCAAAGTTGAAGTTCCCTAGTGGGACAAAAATAAAGATACAAAAAATGGCAAAAACGTGCTGTATAAAAAATAAGTTTAAAAAAAAAATCTAATCTTCAAGCCATTTACAATTGAAAAAAATTGAAAAAAGATGCAGCTGAGCTTAACTTGATGGTTAATGCGATAAGTAGGAATGGCAAGAAAAAGATAACTAACTTTTTAATGGATTTCAATGGCTTTTGTCACAAGATAACCAAGATAACACTGTGACGTGTCATTAGAGTCAATTTTAGCTTGGCTACATCTGTATATTAGGTATCACCGTGTCCATAACAAGCAGGTCTATAAAAATATCAAATGATCTACCCCATCTAGTTAACTCCATAAAAAAAAATAAAAGAAAAAAATGGTATAGAAACAGTCAACAGTCATCGAGCGATCAAAAAACATATAACTATATATACCGTAACTTACCGAAAATAGCAACGTAAAAACATGAATTTTTTTCTCTCTATGTAATCGTACTGATCAGCAAAATAAAGATAACATTTTTCACACACAGTGTACGCCACAATAACAAAACCCAAAAAGCAATGACAGAATTGCTGCCTTTTCTTTATCTTGCGCCCCAAAAAACCTCTAGGTGCGTCTTATGGGCAGGTGTGTTTTATAGGGCAACAAATACAGTAAATTTTCATTTTCACAGCCAAGTGTATCTAAATTCTATGAAACGCTTGTGGGATTAAGGTACTGACTACAGCCAACAATAAAATCCTTGAGGGGTTTAGATTCTAAAATAGGGTCACTTTTTGGTGGTTTCCACTGTAGGGATACCTCAGGGTTTCTTCAGATGTGACATGAAAACCATTCGAGTAAAATCTGCCCTCCAAAAGCCATATGGCACTCCTTCCCTTCTGAGCCCTGCGGTGTTCCCAAACAGCAGTTTACAGCCACATATGGGCTGTTACTATATTCAGAAGAAAATGCATACCAGTTTGTGGGGTGCTTTTTCTCCTGTTATTCCTTCTTAAATCTGGGGCTAACAAAATATTTTGGAAGAAAGGACATTTTTCATTTTCACAGCTAAGTGTTTTGAAATTCTCTGGTTTATGACCACATATGGGGTGTTTTAATCAATATTGAGATTTATTTAGCTTTTAACCCTTGCTGGGTTACAGGAAAAAAACATGGATTAAAGTGGAAAATCTGCAAAAAACCTTTCCTTTAATTTTTGTGGAACGTCTAAAGGGTGAACAAAGTTTTCGAAAATGGAGCCATAAAGTTTCTAAAATGGGACAAATGTAGAAGAAAAAACTGCAGCACTCCAACTTCTCAGCGTGTACACGCTGGGTGAGAAATAAACACAGAATTGCATTGAGAAATTGGAGTGCTGCGGTTTTTCCTTCTACATTTGTACCTTGAGGATCCAGAGGCCTGAATCCGACACCACTGGCACCGCCACCGAATGAACTTACTGAGAACATCTCAGCAGGTAGTGCTGTCTTACTTTCTAATTTGAATCACTTTGTTTCTAAAATGGGGCCATTTATGAGTGGTTTCTATAATGTATGCCTCACAAAGTCTCTTGAAAACTAAAATAGTCCTTAAAAAAGTTAGTTTTGGAAATTTTCTTGAAAATCTGAAAAATTGTTTCTAATATTCTAACCCCTCAAATGGCCTAAAAACATAAAATGACATACAAAATGATTCCAACATAAAATAGACATATGGTTAATGTTAATAAATAATTATTTTATTAGTTATCACTGTCTTACAAACAGAAAATTTCTAATTTAGAAAATAACACATTTTTCCAAATCTTCTGTAAACTTTGGATTTTTTAAATAAATAAAGTTAAAACATATCGACCACTGAAGTACGATGTGTCATGAGAAAACAATCTCACAATCGGTTGAATAAGTAAAAGCATTCCAAAATTATTACCACATTGAGCGTTATTACCACATAAAAGGTCAAATTCGCAAAATTAGGCTCGGTCCTTAAAGGGGTTATCCCATAAATAATGTAAAAAATGTAAAATCAGACATCATATATGACAAGCTCTTTATAACAAAGTTAGAACCAGCTCTGTACCTCACATGGATCCAGAGATCTCCCCATTCATTGTTCTGCTAGATTTATATAAAGCTGACAGCTTAAGGGGCGTGTTCATGCTCTTCCTAGCACGATTCAGAAGGCAAAGCATGTGCGGCCATCTTAGTGAGCAGGACAAAGGACTAAAAAAAAAAAACAAACAAACAGGAGGTGGCGCTATACAGATACATTTTATTGAATAACTCAGTGGCTATGCTAAATTTCTAATTACTGTATTTTTCGCCCTATAAGACACACTGCCCCATAGGATGCACCTAGGTTTTAGAGGAGGACAATAGGAAAAAAATATTTTTCATCAGGTCAGACCACCAATCAGACCCCCATGTTAGTTAGAACTCAGCTGACAGCCCCAATAAGACCCCCAATGTTACTAAGACCCCAATAAGACTCAGACCCCAATGTGAATGACCCCCAATCACACCTCAGATAAAAGCCCCAATCTAAAAAAGACCCCCATTCAGACTTCAGATCAGCCCCCATGTCTCCTATCATCAGCCCCATGCCTCCTATAAGACCCCATGCCTGCTATAAGACCCCATGCCTCCTATCAGCCCCATGCCTCTTATTATTGAAACACGGTCTGTGAGATTTTAACCCTGCTGTGCCTTCAGTATATTTAATGCCCCCCATAGTGCCCTACCAGTGTAAATAATGGCCGCCATAATGCCCCCTAATATAGACAATGGTCCTCATAGTAGCTAGCTGTCAATATAATGGCCCCATTTGTCCCCCCCACAAGTATAGATAATAGCCCCATAGTGCCCATGTATAGATAGTGTCCCCCTTCGTACCTTCCACTATAGATAATGGCCCCCAAAGTGGCCCCAAGATAGAGAATGCCCCCCTTTGTGCCCCCAGTATGCCCCCTTTAGCTTCCGACCCATGACCCAGCATGTGACAACTGGTGTCTGACATCATGCTTAGTGCAGGAGCGCACGGCCTCATTGGTTGCTATGACGCCATGCACTTCCTGCTGCCGTCGCGGCTGTACAGTAATACACTGTACAGTAATACACTGTACAGTATGATATATACAAGTGTATCACTGTACTGCGGCGGCAGCAGGAAGCGCACGGCATCATAGCAACCAATGACGCCGTGCGCTCCTGTACTAAGCAGGATGTCAGACTGGTATCTCACAGGGCGGAGCAGGCATGTGCGGCAGGAAAGCCTGCTCCGCCCCTCATCTGCCTGCTCCCATGCTCACATGGCTGGTCCCTACCAACCTCCACCAGAAGGGTCTGGCCCGATCAACAGCCGCCGGTCTCCCGCTACAGGTACACAGATGTCTGGTACATCGCAGGCTGCGATGTACCGTGCAATGTGCTGCATATTTTCGATTTTTTTTTTGCCCTGTCTTCCCCCCATTTTAGGAGGAAAAAAGTGCGTCTTATGGGGCGAAAAATACGTTACATGCAATTACAAAATTCAGATCCAGGTGCTGGTTTAAAAACTGTAAAAAAAAAGGTAAAAACTGGCTTGGTCCTGGAGGGGTTAAGAGTAATATGAGAACTATTCAAGTAGCCCCTAGATATATTCAGTGGCTCTGGCCCTGTAGAGGCAGAGCATTTTAGGAAAGAACCCAGTGATGACAGACTAAAGCATGGTTTGTAGATAACTGAGGCCCAAACAAATGTGTCTCTAAGCAAACAGTGATTAGAGTCGAGGAACTATGTGCAATATGCAATATGGGTGTCTATCAAAGGTTACAATCCTGTGCCCAGTGGCTGCACAGTCATGTGTTACAGATGTCATTTTTACATTTTCTAAAGTAATTACAATAAGACGACCACGTAAATTTGCACTGATCACCTTTTAGAAGGTAATTCTCTTAACCCCTTAATAACCAGGCCTGTATGGGCCTAAGTTACCAAGTTTTTTTTCTACTATTTTTATATTCATATTTCAGGGGCCATAACTTTAACATTTTTCCATCGAACAGCTGTATAAGGCCTTTTTGGGGGACCTTTTTTGTTTTCTTTTCAATGGCACAATTTTGAGGTACACATAATGCACTGAAAAGCTTTTACTAGTTGTTTCTGTAATTTTGTTTTTACAGCATTCACCAGTTGGTATAAATGACAATGCAGATACCTTATATGTCAATATTTACACTTTAAGGATATGGCTACACGCCGACATTTGTTAGGTGATTATTTGCCCAACATTTTTTGTAATTATAGTTAATGGTGTCACACTGTGACATGCTGCGTCTGTGATGTGACTGTCACTCATAAATCCATCCAAGTTGGATTTTTGTTTGATGGTCGTGTCACAGTTGCAGCATGTCGCAGTGCAACACCATTGACTATAATTACAAAAAATGTTGCGCAGCATTTCTGCGACATATGTCGCAGGACTAAACTGCATTACAGTTATCTCCAATTCTGGCAGTTTCATGCGTAAAATCATGACAAAAATATATGTTGCGGAACATATATGAGTGGAAATGTACATTTTCTTCACTGGTCAGGAACCAGTTAAAGATGGCTATTAGAGAAGATGGCCTGAAGTTGTGTCACATTAAATCTGGTCTAGATTAAGTTTTAAGGAGGTAGTCTTTCAGTAAGGAGATCGCAGCCTGAAATCAGGTAAGTGCCCCCAGTGCCCCATATTAAATAAATGCCCCCTCCTGTGTGCCCCATATAAAATAAATTCCCCCTTAGGCAGCCATTGACCCCCATTGTCCCTGATTGCCTCAGATGCCCCCTCTGCTCCTCCTTTTGCTGCCGGCTGTGATGGCAGAGGCTCAGGAACGGAGCTGCTGCCTTCAGCAAAGAGTGTTAGCTCTGACTGAGGGTCTGATCAGCCTTAGAGTAAATGAAGCAACTGACTATACAGTGCATTGTAATAGATGACTACTGCAATGCACTGTATAGTGATCAGGCCCACTGAATCTTCAGGATCCAAATGGGTCTTGAGAAATAAAAAAAATGTGTACAAAAAAAGTAAAAAATAAAATAAAAATAAAAATTTAAATAAAAATAAAATAAAAATTGTCTTTTCTCATATCCGTTCATTAATGCCATTAGAAAAATGAAAAAATAAAATAAAAATACCAATAAAACCATCACCTCATCCCGCAAAAAATAAAACCCTATCTAAGACAATCTGTCAAAAAATAAATGACTGTTAGACAATAGAGACACTAAAATATGATTTTTTTATTATTGTGTTAAAGTGAAATAAATAAAAATCAGTATACATATAAGGTATCACCACGTCCACAACAACCGGCTCTATATAAAATATCACATAACCTAACCCCTCAGATGAACACCGTAAAACAAATAAAATAAAAACAGTACCAAAAAAGCCATTTTTTTACCTAACATCACATAAAGTGTAACACCAAGCGGTCAAAAATGTATATGCCCCCAAAATAGAATTAATCAAACCGTCACCTCATCCCACAAAAAATTAGACCCTAACTAAGACAATCAGTCAAAAAATAAAAAAGCTATGGCTCTCAGACTATGGAGGCACTAAAATATAATTTTTTTGTTTCAAAAATGCTATTATTGTGTAAAACTTAAATAAATAAAAAAAAGTACACATATTAGGTATTGCCACATCCGTAATCATCTGCTCTTAAAAAATGACACATGAACTAACCCCTCAGGTAAATGCTGTAAAATAAATAAATAAAAACAGTGCCAAAAACAGCCATATTTTTGTACCTTGCCGTAATATAGAGCAATTAAAAATCATATGTACTGGCCCCTTATCCCCTAGTTTCCAAAATGGTGTCACTTTTTGGTAGTTTCTACTGTAAGGTGCATCGAGACGCTTCAAATGGGACATGGCATCTAAAAACTAGTCCAGAAAATCTGCCTTCCAAAAACCATATGGCGCTCCTTTTCTTCTGCGCCCTGCCGTGTGCCCTTACATCAGTTTACGACCACATGTGGGGTGTTTCTGTAAACCGCAGAATCAGGGCAATAAATATTGAGTTTTGTTTGGCTGTTAATCATCGATGCGTTAAAGAAAAAAATTGATTAAAACAGAAAATCTGCCCAAAAAGTAAAATTTTGAAATATTATCTCCATTTTCCTTTAATTCTTGTGGAACAACTAAAGGGTTAACAAAGTTTGTACAATCAGTTTTGAGTATCTTGAGGGGTGTAGTTTCTGCAATGGGGTCATTTATGGGGGTTTCTACTATGTAAGCCTCACAAAGTGACTTAAGACCTGAAATGGTCCTTAAAAAGTGAGTTTTGAAAATTTAAAAAAAAATGTTAAGAATTGCTTCAAAAATTCTAAGCCTTCTAATGTCCTAAAAAAATAAAATGACACTTAAAAAATGATGGCAACATAAATAAGACATATGGGGAATGTTACATAATAAACATTTTATAAGGTATCACTTTCTGTTTTAAAAGCAGAGAAATTGAAATTTTGAAAATTGCAATTTTTTCCCAATTTTTGTTAAATTTGGGATTTTTTCATAAATAAGGGTGATATATATTGACTCAAATTTATGAGTGTCATGAAGTACAATGTGTCACGAGAAAACAATCTTCGAACGGTTTGGATAAGTAAAAGTGTTCCAAAGTTATTACCGCATAAAGTGACACATGTCAGATTTGTAAAATTAGACTTGGACATGGGGGCATCAATGACCCTTAGTCATGAAAGGGTTAAACAATTTTTAGCCGAGAATTTCTGTTAGCCTTTTAATACATTGTAGGTGCATATACATTCTGCAATATGTAATACTCCTGTAGTATGACCTCTACAGTTCTATTCATTTCATTGAAATGAATTCAAAACCTAAGAGGTTGCGTTATTAGTTTTCAAGATGGATGCAGAATGTCATGTGATTGGCTGGAAGATGATAACAGTATGGCTGAAACCAAAAATAATTATAAGTACCCTTGAGATCTGCAACTTAGAACTGTAATACACTGACTGTATTTACACAATTAATTGCCTTATATTCTTACAAATGCCTTTCATGGTATGTCATCTATTGTGTGTTTGATGTCATAAAATGCCAAACTCCTATATTGTTTGATGAGCCATACTTAATATTGAAAATCTGACATTTCAAAGACAATTAGTCTGACTCACTGACATTATAGAATATAAATAGGTAGAAGCTTAACCAGTCTAAAATATCACAGTTTAAAAAAAAAGAATTATTTTTAATGTTAGGGTCCATTTACACGTCAGTATTTTTCCTTTCCAGAGTTGCGGTTCGTTTTTTGCTGATCCGTGTTTCCGCAAAAACCTGTTTTATTTTACAAATGTGCATCCGCATCCGTTCTGTGTTTCCGCAAAAAAACGGAAGGAGGAATAGATGTTGCTAGGGTGCCAAAAAAAAAAAAAAAAGATGTTTAAAACAGAGGACATGTGATTGTATAGGTGCCATTTTATTGTGCTTTTGGTGTCGTTCAGAGCTGTGTGAGAAACCTTTGCTTGGCTGGCATCGTTTTCCTCTGATTTCTCAGCGATCATCATGGCAGAAGAGCTGGATAACGTACTATTTCACTGGAATATTTCTCTGTGATTCAGACGGCAGTCAGTGATGCTGGACAAAGAAATGGGAAGAAAGAGGAGACGGCAGTGGGTTCATCTCATTGTTGCACAGCGCCTTCACAAAGGAAAATTTCATATCTTGTATAATGAGCTGCGACGTGACCCCATCAAATTCAAAAACTACTGCCGGATGTCCATGGAAGAATTGGATCACCTGTTGGTCTGTCTTCATTCTGACCTTACTTTCATGGACACCAGTATGAGGTGCAGCATCGCAGCAGAGCAAAGGTTGATAGTCACCTTGAGGTAAGTGAATTTTATCTTTTTAATTAATACTATATATTGAATATTTAAGTGGTTGTCCATGTTCAGAGCTGAACCCGGACATATCCCCATTTTCACCCTGGCAGCCCCCCTGACTTGAGCATCGGAGCAGTTCATGCTCCGATGCTCTCCTTTCCCCTGTGCTAAATTGCGCAGGGCAAAGGCACTTTCTGGAGTTCCAGTGATGAACCGTGCTCTCTATAGGGCTACCAGTAAGCCCGGTGACATCACCGGCACTGATGGCTAGGGCAGTGCTAAAGCCCGCCTATCAGAGCCGGTGACGCCACCAAACACCTCCGCCCGGCAGTGTGTTATTGTAAATAATAGAGCCCTTGCCTTGCACTATCCAGCACAGGGCAAGGGAGAGCATCGGAGCATGAACTGCTCCGATGCTCAAGTCAGGGGGCCGCCTGGGTGGAAATGGGGATAACCCCTTTAACTTATGTAAAAGAATATTAAAACATATTTTTTTCTTTTTTTTTAGATTCCTTGCAATCGGAAACTCATTTGCATCTTTGCATTTCGAGTTTCTCCTTGAGATCTCAACAATCTCTGGGATCGTCTGTCATAAATGCAAAGTCACATGGCAGCGACTCAGGGTAGCGATGATGCCCACCCCCAATGCGGAAGATTGACTTCGTATCGCTGAGGGATTTCACCAATCTGCGCAGCTTCCTAACTGCATTGGGGCACAGGACGGCAAACACATTCGTGTAAAGAAGCCGCCACACTCAGGGTCCCGGTACTTCAATTACATGCACTATTGGGGGGTCTGGTCTGTTAAGACAGGAAGGAGGGGTTATAATGTTTAGCATTCTGTCTCTGGATTTCTCCAAAAAGTTTACCACTTCGTGTGGCTCTTAAGGCCCAGCAAACTGATCAATTAGCAAGCCGCCACACTCAGGGTCCCGGTACTTCAATTACATGCACTATTGGGGGGTCTGGTCTGTTAAGACAGGAAGGAGGGGTTATAATGTTTAGCATTCTGTCTCTGGATTTCTCCAAAAAGTTTACCACTTCGTGTGGCTCTTAAGGCCCAGCAAACTGATCAATTAGCAAGGCCACCGCAGAAAAGCACTGCGTTTGCCGTTCATCTGGCACACGACGCAAGGAAGGAGCAGGGCCTTTTAAAGCCACTTCTTCCTTGCTGTCTGATTAATTTCGATTTAGATATTCGAGAACCATATTATCAACCTGGCCTCGAAGATCTAAACCGGAAGCGATCAGTGGACGTTGCCTTTGTCTGCCTTTGAAGGGCAAACTGGTGCAGCACCAACTGGTATCCTTTCTGCAGTGGCCTAAGTGATATCTTCAGTTATAGGACAAGGTTCAATTGGCTCTGAAGGCTGGAGCTGTTCAGTAGCAGAAGATTCTCCAGGCATATCCTCCTGCATATCTGCCTCCTGTGTGTCAGTAGAATGAGGTCTGGATCCCGAATCCTTGAGAGCCATATTATGTACAGTTCTGTTAAAAAATATATAATTAATTTTTAAAATTTAAAAATTTATATAAACAATAAATATATAATATAAAATTTACTAACGGTCTTAATTCCATAATTGGTTTTAAGAATTGAAGATGTTTTGTGTACATATATGTTTTTTTCTTTAATACACCATCACCATTTCCGTGTTTAGCGTTAATTTCTCTGCAAAATTGGTCCCTGTATGTGTTCCAGCGCTTTTTCATCTGTTTTACTGAAAAGACAATAATATTTTTAAAATAAATATTATTACTTTATAATAATTAATTAAAAATTACAAGACAAATTTAGAATTATAGCTCAAAGTGTGATATTTCTCCTGTGGACACGATCAATGCTGTTCTGGGACATATGGCCCGCTCACGGACTATATGTCTTGTAGGGCATACGGTCGTATGTATGAGGCTGATACAAACATCCTTCTAGTTTTAGGGCTCATGCACATGGCCTTTACCCGGCCGTGGAAGTATTGTGGGCCGCATATGGCAGTCCCCAATGCATGGAACTGCTGCACAACGGCCGTGAGCATGTGCCCTAATAATCAATGTGGTTATTAAAGTATAAAAATTTTTTTTTTTACATGTAAGACAAAGCTATGCATTGCAGAAAGGGAATTTTAAATGTATGCAATGCAAGACATTTTTAGACTAGGCCTCTAGCACAAGAAAAAATATAATTTACAATATGTACACAAAAGTGAGTTGGCATATGTCATGAAGAAGCATAGAATTTGTGCAAATGTACACTATCTATGCTGTTCCAGGACATGTGGCCCACTCACGGACCAAAAGTATGAAGAAATACTTTAAAATACACATTATACTTTATTATTAAATTGAAATACTCACAAATCTTTTCTTTTTTTCTGGATTGATGCAGAAGGGATTAGTTTTTTGGCAATTTCTTCCCATGACTGGTCCTTTTGGGCACGGTCGTGGTAGACATCAGACTGGGTGTCCCATAGGGATGGGCGCTCCTGAATAAATACGATGAGTTTTTCCACATCATAAGATGACATTTTGATCTTGATGACTCTTGTCTCCTTCTCTATACACTGCTTGCCTGGGTTCTGAAGTTCACAGGGAGCAGGCGTATTTTTTTTCTATTTCCTGCGGATCCGCAATTGCGGATGACATGCAGATGACATATTGCACCTTTCCTCATGTCTACAACGGGACTACGGACCGCAATGGGACCACAGACCGCAATTTGCGGACAAGAGTAGGACATGCTCTATTTTTTGTGCGGATCCGCATAACGGAACGGAACTAAGGATGCGGACAGCACACCGAATGCTGTCCGCATCTTCTGCGGTGCCATTGAATTGAATAATTCCGCATCTGTTCCGCAATTTGGCGGAACGGATGCAGATTACTAAATTGCGGACATGTGAATAGACCCTTAGGCACACCAATCTTCAGATAAAATGCAAAGAATACATTTAGCACAGCGTTGGGAAAGGTCTTTATTTCTGGCCTTCCGGGTTGTGCTTTCTTCTTGTTTACTACTCATACTCTGCTGCCTCCAAGGTGTGAGTGTGAGATCATTCTCTCTGGGCTTATTGACTGAACCAGAACAAGTCACCTACATTAAGATACTGAGGGGGTAAAGGCTACTGAACATGTTTGCCCAACTCCTCAGTCAACCTTGATCTTGGCCTGGTAGTTGTCATGCCAGATCTGTAGCACATATCATATTACAAGGTGGAATCAGAATCAGGGCAGGTAAGGTCCTTAACTGTGGGCCACTGTGTATAAAATCCAAACGGGGTGCATAACAGGGGTTCAGGCAGGTAGTCAGCAACATTTAGTTGTAAGAAGCACACGAGTGATGAGATGAAAGATTAGGCAAATAACAAGTTGGATCAGAATTTTTGAAGAACCAGCACAAATAGCTAAAGTAACCAGTAGTATTTTGGTCCACCTGGTATCTCAGCCTGTGGTGTTCATAAAGACATATTAAGCAGCACTAGAATTTCATATTCATGCTGGTCTAAGCACTGTTATGCTTTTTGGACCATACCGAATTCAAAGTTTTGTGTGTTGGAGGGTAAGTGACAACCACTTTGAAAATGTCAGGTTTAATGCAGTGATTTACAAATGTTTGGCCTCCTTGCTGAATTCTTCTTTCACATGAAAAAACATTTTCAAGTAGTCTACCATAAGACTGAATCATAATGGGTTCCAAATGTTTTGAAGATAATGTTATTAGATATATTTCATACTGATTAGAATTTTTGTTAAAATGTATGTTATGCTAAATGAGATTTCCTGAGTATACAGTGGAATATTACTCTTGTTATATAATAAATTAATCCAAAATCTTGACCATTGTATCTCAGAAGTGAATTTGACATTCAGTCCATTGCATAAACTTTACATAGTTTTTAAGCAAATTCTGGAAAACATGAATCATTGCTGACAGATGCTTGGATGAAATTTTAGGTGCAGAGTTTATAGCATGTAGATAACAGTCTGTTACACTGGCATACTGCCAGCGTGGCAATTAAAATTAAATTACTTCTAGTACAGGAACATCAATTGCAAAATGTATGTGGAATACATAGGATAATATTAATAATCTATTATAATGCCTTCTGTGGCATATAAATATGGCAATCTGATAAACTAACCTTTATGTGTGTTTCACCCTCTTTACATGTGGCTAACTACGGACTGTCTACTTTTAACAAAAAACACCGTTGTACATTGCCATCTTAACAGAAATGTTTTTCACACACGTATGATAATAAGAGAGAATTGTGGAATACAGAGAAATACAGTAGGGCTAAAGAGGACCTTTCATCTGGAAAAAAATTCTGAACTAAGTATCATGATATGTAGAGCGGCGCACTTACTAAGATACCTGAGGACATAGCGGGAGAATGGAGCGGCGCCCAGGGATAATTGTGCAGGGAGATCCCTGGGCGCCGCTCTACATATCATGAAAGTTCAGAATTTTTATCCAGATGAAAGGTCCTCTTTAAGGTTGAATTCTCATATCCTAGAGGTCCTTTTTTGTGGACCGATGATCTTCAGAGGAGGTGAGAGCTGCATTTACCTCCGCTGTATCTGGATGAACAATCACCCCGATCGCTCATCCCCATACAGGTTCATTGTTTCTGATCAGCAGATTACTGTTTACACAGGGAGATTTGCTGCACAGAAAAAATGGTTTTGGTGCCGATCAAAAGACATTTTCGTCAGGTGATCTCTGGCACCTCTACAGAGGCCAATCATTGGGAACGAGCGTTTCTACAAACACTCATCCCTGATAATGGGCCCAATTATCAGCCCATGTAAAAGGACCTCTAGAACACACAAGGAAGCAATTACATTGTTAAAGAGTAACTGCACTTTTATAAAACTTTTGATGTCATAGCAACATGTCTGTGGTTTTGAGCGGTTGGGTCCAAGTGCTGAGAACCCCACAGATCACTGAAACGAGGAGTTGGATGTGCTTAGATGAGCTCTGTTTCTCCTTGCTGCTGAGCACAGAAATGAAGACACCCTCATAGACTTACTATTGAGGCCATTTTAATTTCCATGTTCAGCAGCAAGCTGAGATGCTCAAACTCCTTGTGTCAGCGATCACGGTGTTATCTGTGATGTTACATAGGACTGCAGGTGACATATACTACAATTTAGTATGTCACCTGCAGTCCTGTGTTACACCAAAGATAACACAGTGATAACTCGGAGTACAGATAATGTTGTAACTATATTATCTGTACTCAGAGAGCTATCATTGTGTTATTTGTTGTGCTACATAGGACTGCAGGTAACATCTACTGCATTATTTGTACTCAGAGTGTTATCACTGTGTTATCTGTGATGTTACATAGGATTGAAGGTGACATCTACTACATTATCTGTACTCAGAGAGTTATCACTGTGTTATCTGTGGTGTTACTTAGGACTGCAGGTGACATATACTACATTATCTGTACTCAGAACGTTATTGCTGTGTTTGTTTGTGGTATTACATAGGACTGCAGGTAACATCTACTACATTATCTGTACTCAGAGAGTTATCACTGTGTTATCTGTGGTGTTACATAGGACTGCAGGTGACATCTACTACATTATCTGTACTCAGAGAGTTATCACTGTGTTATCTGTGATGTTACATAGGACTGCAGGTGACATCTACTACATTATTTGTACTCAGAGAGTTATCACTGTGTTATCTGTGGTGTTACTTAGGACTGCAGGTGACATATACTACATTATCTGTACTCAGAACGTTATTGCTGTGTTTGTTTGTGGTATTACATAGGACTGCAGGTAAAATCTACTACATTATCTGTACTCAGAGAGTTATCACTGTGTTATCTGTGGTTTTACATAGGACTGCAGGTAACATCTTCTACATTATTTGTACTCAGAGAGCTATCATGGTGTTATCTGTGATGTTACATAGGATTGAAGGTGACATCTACTACATTATCTGTACTCAGAGAGTTATCACTGTGTTATCTGTGATGTTACATAGGACTCCAGGTGACATCTACTACATTATTTGTACTCAGAGAGTTATCACTGTGTTATCTGTGGTGTTACTTAGGACTGCAGGTGACATATACTACATTATCTGTACTCAGAACGTTATTGCTGTGTTTGTTTGTGGTATTACATAGGACTGCAGGTAAAATCTACTACATTATCTGTACTCAGAGAGTTATCACTGTGTTATCTGTGGTTTTACATAGGACTGCAGGTAACATCTTCTACATTATTTGTACTCAGAGAGCTATCACGGTGTTATTTGTGGTGTTACATAGGACTGCAGGTAACATCTAATATGTCATTTGTACTCAGAGTTATCACGGTGTTATCTGTGGTGTTACATAGCACTGCAGGTAACATCTACTACATTATCTGTACTCAGAGAGATATCACTGTGTTATCTGTGGTGTTACATAGGACTGCAGGTGACATCTACTACATTATCTGTACTCAGAGAGTTATCACTGTTATCTGTGGTGTTACATAGGACTGCAGGTAACATCTACTACATTATCTGTACTCAGAGAGTTATCACTGTTATCTGTGGTGTTACATAGGACTGCAGGTAACATCTACTACATTATCTGTACTCAGAGAGTTTTCACTGTGTTATCTGTGGTGTTATATAGGACTGCAGGTGACATCTACTACATTATCTGTACTCAGTTATCACTGTTATCTGTGATGTTACATAGGACTGCAGGTAATATATCCTACTTTATCTGTACTCAGAGAATTATCACTGTTTTATCTGTGATGTTATATAGGACTATAGGTAACATCTACTACATTATCTGTACTCAGAGAGATATCACTGTGTTATCCGTAGTGTTACATAGGACTGCAGGTGACATCTACTACATTATCTGTACTCAGTGAGTTTTCACTGTGTTATCTGTGGTGTTACATAGGACTGCACTGCAGACTCTGTTATCGGAGTTCCACAAGCCAGCCCTTTGAAGGCTCATGTGGCCCTCAGTGAAAATGAGTTTGACACCCCTGCTATACAGAGATGTTTCGGCTGTCCATGGGCCATTGACTAAAACTTGAACTTAGGGTGAATGTGGGAGCTGTGACTTGATAAGTTAAAGATTACTTTTGTACATGATATGCTGCATTGGTGCAGTGATGGATTGGCAGATGTGTCAACCAAATAAATAAAAAAGTACAAACGTCAGTAAATTCTAATTGTATAACATTTCACCCTCAGTGTTATTTTGTTATGCAATGACCTTTTAAACATAGATCCATTGTATTGCCTGTGAGTGAATACAGCATGGTTTGGAGGATTATGTCATTTGGACTCTTGTTTATGGAAATTGCTTTTTCACATGAGTCACGCTTCAGATGGAGGTCACACTAAGTTCAATTAAAAGCTTTCGTGAGACAATGAGCCAATATATCAAGATAAGAGATTTTTATACAATTACATCAGATTCTCCAACGATAAGTAGTGTTGTACTCTAAAAATATCGGGGGCGCTATTGAACGAAGAGAGATGCCACTTAGAATAACAGGTCAAGCAGTAAAGTACAGTAGCATCGGCTTGAAGTAAGATGCTTAAATGATCAACAGTTGTCCTACTCCGTTTTCTGAATGATCACACTATCAAGCGTATGGACTATAGAAAACTGCTATGTGTAAAGCATCCTATTTTTATTCTATAAAGTTATTTAAAAGTGGAGATGCAAGGAAAAAGCATTTGTTCCAACGAGGTATATTGGTTTGTTGTCATATCAAGTAGACTGGGATTGTCTTAATAGAATGCATACACCTGCCATGTACATTACCCCTTCCATAATGTTATTCTTATGCTATTTTTATATAGATTTGCCTGATAAAATTCTAACCAGTTGCATTGTACATCAAGAATAAACTGCTAGAGGTAGCCACCAGTGCCTAATTGCCACTCACAGAGAAGTAGCAGGTCAATTTATATAATTTATCTCTATCTATAATGTATAAAATGATTTGTATACATTTTTTCACAGTTAGTATTTGTTTTCCTTTTATAATTTTATGAATGGAGTACAAAAGTACCAAATTGGCACCATAACTATTGGAGAAGATGTAGAACTATGGGATTTTACCAAACATGGTATTGAAGACTATTTATTTATAAGGGAACTACTCATTTATATAATAAAAATTTCAAACACTATGATGAAAATATGAAATTAGGCAGTATCTTCCATTTCCAGGAAAGGTAGGGCCCAATCTGAAATATAATATTCAGGATATTGTTGGCACACAGTGTGCATAAAAATCACAATTTAACTGGCAAATTAAGTTAAAAACCCTAGAAAGAACCAACACACAGGAGGAACATAGAAGCTTACACTTTGGGATTATTTCTGATTCATGGCACAAGTCCTTCGGTTTCTTAGTCATATTAAATAACAAGCCTATTAGTTACAAATTGAAAGCATATGCAATATGATACAATATAATTGCTGAAATGACATAATATCCACAAATTAAGGGAAATAATTTGCAATTATAGTGTAATCTGAGTTAATAAGTAACAATGATACATGTATTTGTTAACCCTCTAGCACAATATGTACAGTAAGTCATGGAATGCCTTACTGTAAGGCATCATAACACACATGTATGTTATGGTGATCACCTGAGCTCAGAAGCGGTGCTCATGCAATCACCAGAGGAGTCTACTAGTGACTGACAGGTGGGCTCCCGCTCACAAACACATGGGTGGATGGAAGCTCTTCAACTATAAATATGGTACACGCCCCCGTAATCTCTTTGCTCAGGGATCCTTACAGTAGATTGCAATAAAGTAGAAGCAATATTCTCTGGAAATTTGTTACACAAAAGATATGAGTTTTAATTTTTCATTCTTTGCCACTGTAATAGCCAGGATCAGAAAGCCTGTGGCCCTAGCCTTGTAAACTCTTACATGCAATGGTCAATAGCTACTGCGGTATCTAAAGTGTATGTATTGGGACCCTCTGTCAGCTCATCAGCACAACAAAATCCCTCATGTTTACTATCAGTATCGGCCTATTGGGACATGTCTCTGGCACTTGCTGCTGATGGAATGAGCAGAGATCCTGTGCCTGTGGCATCCACTAGACAAACCATTATCAGTAACAACAATGCAATTAGGACAGTACCTTCATTTGCAGAAAGGGATTAATATTTTTGAGTAAATGTTATAAGCCAAAAGAGGTAGCTAATAATTAGGGAGGAGAGAATTGACTTCGGATGGAACATCCGAAGTCGATTCGCATAAAACTTTGTTCTAATACTGAACGGAGCGAGCACTCCGTACTGTATTGGAATGTATTGGCTCCTATGAGCCGCAGTTATTGGTTCGCGAAGTCTCGCGGGACTTCGCGCAATAACTTTATAAATTAATTTGTACTGTAAAAACCATTTCCCGAACTCGGGTTCGGTTCCAAGGTACCACTTGGAACCGAACCAGAGTTCGGTAAATGTTATATTTTTACAGTATAAATCAATTTCTAAAGTTACTATGTGAAGTCTCGCGAAACTTCGCAAAGTAATAACTTCGGCTTATTAGAGCCAATACATTCCAATACTGTACGGAGTGCTCGCTCCGTACAGTATTGAAACAAAGTTTTAGGCGAATCGACTTCGGATGTTTTACCCGAAGTCAATTTGCTCATCCCAACTAATAATACACAAAGACATGTAAAAGTTTAACACATCAACTATTAGAAGTCTAATGTGAACAAGCATAATACCGCCTAGTTAGGGCTCCTGCACACAAACGTATTTTCTTTCAATGTCCGTTCTTTTTGCGGACTGTATGTGGAACTATTCATTTCAATGGGTCCGCAAAAAAATGGAAGTTACTCCGTGTGCATTCCGTTTCTGTATGTCCCTTCCGCAAACAAATAGAACATATCCTATTATTGTCTGCCTTACGGACAAGGATAGGACTTTCCCATTAGGGGCCAGCTGTTCCATTCTGCAAAATACAGAATGCGTTCGGATGTCATCTGTATTTTTTGCAGATCCGTGTTTTGCGCAAAATACATATGGTCGTGTGCATAGGCCCTTAAAAGAAAAAGATCCCAGTCAATTCCTTGTTCATTTTACCCATTCTATAAATAGAAACCTGTAATGTCTTCTTTATGCACTAGGCTCCAACATGTCCTTTTCGAAGCCAAAGACAAGTGAGGATACAGAATAGGGGAAGACTTACATTATGGGACAGCTATTTTGCTTGAACTGGTGCAACTGGATTTGCTTTACAGTAGCAACCTGGACCCTAAGATAAAACAAGACACAGAGGGGCACATTTATTAAGATCGGCCTTTTAGATGTTGGTCTTAATAAAGCTACATAGCTGGTGGTGGATCCGCCAAAGTTATGAAGAGGCGCTGGTCCCTCCATAATTTTGGCACACCCAGCTCCAGTTCAAAATGTAAGACAGCTCCTGAGCTGTCTTAGATTTAGACCATTTAAAGCAGGGCTTGACAAATTTACTTGGAATCTAGGAGCCAGCTAAAAAAGTTAGGAGCCAGGCGGAGTCACACATAAGCTCCCAATAGATGCCCTCGATAGTGCTGCTCCCCCCCACTCTCTATAGGAGCCCCCAATAATGCATGCTAGAAGAAATTTCAGTAGATGCCCCCATAGTGTTCCTACCCCTGTTTTCCATGCCCCCATAATGTGTGAGGCATATAGGGCCCCCATAATGCTTCCTCTTTCAATAGGCTATATGACACGCCAGGATGCTGCCAGCGCTCTAAGGACTCACTGTGGCTGCCATGACATGGGAAACCCTACAAGGATTACAGGGTCCGAGGGGAGGGCAGTAGAGGTCCGGGAGGAGAGGCAGAGGGGTCCGGAGGAGAGGGCAGAGGGGCCTGGAGGAGAGGGCAGAGGGGTCCGAGGAGAGGGCAGAGGTCCGGAGTGAGAGGGCAGATAACCGGAGGAGAGGCAGAGGTCCGGAGGGAGGGCAGAGGGGGTCCGAGGGAGGGTGAGGGGCCTCGAGGGGAGGGCAGAGGGGTCCGGAGGGGAGGGGTAGAGGGGTCCGAGGGGAGGGCAGAGGGGTCCGGGTGGAGAGAGGGCAGAGGGGTCCGTTTTGCTTCAGTCTCTTTCCCCTTGTCATTTACTTTCTCCCCTTGTCATTTACTTTCTCCCTCTTGTCATTCACTTTCTCCCCCTTGTCATTCACTTCTCCCCCCTTGCTTCTCGTCTACTTTCCCCCTGTCATTCACTTTCTCCCCTTGTCATTCACTTTCTCCCCCCTTGTCATTCACTTTCTCCCCACCCTTGTCATTCACTTTCTCCCCCCTTGTCATTCATTTTCTACCCCCTTGTCATTCACTTTCTCCTTGTCATTCACTCTTCACCCCCCCTTGTCATTTACTTCTTCACCCCCCCTTGTCATTTACTTTCACCCTCCTTCTTCCCTTCCTTGTCATTCACTTTCTCCCTCTTTCCTCCCCAGTTTTAGTAGTATGTGGCCGAAGCTTTGTATAGTCCCACGGGTACAGGAGTTTAGTTTCTTGTACTCGGCGATTGACAGGAAGTGCACACTGTGTGCGCACTTCATGTCAGTCCGGCCGGGTACAGGAGCATGATGCCCTGTACCGCGACCACGGTAGGCTCGCCACGCTTAGCTGGCGAGGAACTGACAGGAGGGAGCGCTAAGCGCCCTCCCGTCAGTCCTCTCTTCATGCCAGTTCGGGCGGTGCGCTCATGGACGCGCCAGCCTGGTAGCTGCAGCCGCCTGAGGCTCTATACAGGCGCCTCGCGGCTGCAGCATGAAGGGGGCCGGCGCTGAACCGCGCCCTGCGCCCGGGCACCTGGATAGAACGGGCTGACAACTACCCAGGCGCCAGGACCAGTTCCTTGGTCGCCATGGCGACCTGGCGCCTGGGATTTGTCGAGCCCTGATTTAAAGTATACTTACGTATTACTTATATATCCATGTAATATATGATTTATATGTTTTTCTATATTAATAGTGAATATATTTTATCTGTTTCTATGTGGAAGTATTCATATGTACATAGTGGCTTAGTGAGCATTTATAGCAGAATGATGGCACATACTATTCTCTTTGTACTGAACAAGGTTAATTAATAAAATGTTTCTAAGGTTTATACACCTTCGTCTATTTCTATTTTGAGTGTATATTGAGTTTATATCCTGCCAGATGTGTTTATTCTGAGTGGTGTACAGCTAAATTGACAAATTCCTGGGAACTGGGCCAACTGCTAATCATTGGAGTTGGAGAATAACATATTTACTTTATAGAAGTGTGCTGTGAGCATGCTCTGTGTTGTGTATAGCAGTGACTACGCAGGGAGGGGAAGAAGGTAAGCTGTCCTTATCAACTATTATCAATGTTGTATCTTGTGTTATCTGCCTTTAGCTGTATAATAGTGTTACCTTTCACTGTAATCTTGGCTCTGATAATTATTAGATCTCTTAAAAATTGAATAAGGTATTGCTCTTGAAATATGGCATCATGAAAAATATATATATTTTTTTTGCATGAGAAGTGCTATTATTGTTCAAAAGCAAAAACAAAACTATACATACCATATTTGTTATTGGCTGCATTCATACTGACCAATAAAAGTAACTTGATAGTCATGCTGCATGGGGGACATCATAAATCTGAAGTGCAATAATACAATGGCGGAATTGCTTTTTTATTCTATCACCTCCACAAAAAAAGTTATAAAGGGTTATCAATAAGTTATATACAGTATGCACCACATCTGCCTTTGAAAAATACAACTCATCCCACCAAAAACATTCCTGTGGGCCCTTATGTTAAAATTGGCTTTGTAAAAATAAAATGCAAAAAGTTACTGATATAAAGATTCTATATTTTTATATTTGTGGGCTACATAGGCAGAATTAATGAAATGTCTGGTTTCACTAATGAGTCAAGTGTTTTCATACACTAGCGTGGAGATAGTATATTGGATTTTTAAATTGTCCTTGTTTTATTTGGCTTCTTCTTTTGGGAGCATATGACAATACAATGTAGAACTGGAATGTCACAGGCCACATGACTGTGCCACAAAGAGAACAGTTTTATGATATGAATATGGAATTCTTTCAGGATAGTGTCATTCTCTCCTGACCTTTCCTGGTCACAGAAGGTCATAGTGTTGCTTTGCATTGAAACATTTACATTCATGTGAATAATAATGTGGCACAGTTTCAGAAAATGTTGGTTTGGCATGCATTTAAAGGGACTGGTTAACATAGTAAATCTACTTTGTATAAAGTAATATAAAGACAATAGCTTCATTTAAAATGATAGGACTTCTACACAACATTAAAAAAATGTTCTAAATACAGCTGAGATACAGAGATCTGCAAAAAAGTTGCCTTTCAAGATTGAAAATACATGTAATATGTTTTCATAGTCTTCCCAAGACAGAACTTGTTGGTTTCTTAGAAGCCATATTTTGCATGATAACCCAAAATCAAGGTGTTTAAGGCTATCACACTAGCGTTAATATTTTTCGGTATTGAGATCCGTCACGCTACCGTTTTGTCCCCATTCATTGTCAATGGGGACAAAACATAACTGAACGTAACGGAGTGCTCCAAAATGCATTCCGTTCCGTCCTCATACCGGAGAGCAGCATGCTGCGGTTTGCTTTCCGTCCTGGGATGCGGAGCAAGACTGATCCGTCATGACCCACAATGCGAGTCAATGGTTATGGATCCGTTTTCTCAGACACAATAGAAAACGTATCCATCCCCCATTGACTTTCAATGGAGTTCATGACGGATCCGTCTTGGCTATGTTAAAGATAATAAAAAACGGATCCGTTCATAACGAGTGCAGATGGTTGTATTATCAGTAACGGAAGCGTTTTTTGCTGATCCCCGAAAGTAGCCTTAGTTATGTACTTTTGGTTCAAAATATTTTTTCTTATTTTCCTCCTCAAAAACCTAGGTGCGTCTTATAAGCAGGTGTGTCTTATAGGGTGAAAAATACGGTAAGTCGTTTTCTTATTATAGATGTATATACTTTTTATTTAAATTCCATACCATATTTAAGAACTCTGCTTTCTGTCAGTATATGAAAACATTATTGTTTATGTGCACATGCTGCAGACCTTAAGGGCTATGGACACCTTTGGTGGCAATTTTTTATTATTGATTTTGGGTTAAAAGTCATTTTTGGTCTCAAAAAGTTTAAAGTGTTTTTCCACAGCCTGCAGCTTTTAGTGTGTCTGCAAATGGTCCTTCTCATTAAAATTTGTTAGTGCTGAATCTGTATCCCTTATCTCTGTTTCCTCGACAGCTCATAAATACTCATTTAGACTACATTTGTATCAGTTTGACAAGAATTTACCTTAAATAAGTGTTTATGAGCTGTTAAGAAAGTAAAGATAAAGGCTACAGATTGAACTGATGGATTCAGAGAAGGAGAAGCAGAAGCAATGAAACAGAGATCTTTAAAGAAAAAACGGTTGAATATTTGTAGATAAGAAAGACCAATTGAAAACATGATTTTTAGTCCAAAATAAGTAGAACACAATAATAAAATAATGCCCCTAAGGGTGTCCATAGCCTTTAAAAGAGTTGCACCAAGATTGACCCTTATTACTATGTACAGAATAGGTGATAAGCAGGCATGACCGCTGGGACCCCCGCCGATCATACTTGGATAATGGATCTACCTCCCTTGTTTGAATTGCCCCTTTAAAACTCGATGGGTCTGCACAAGATAGCTGAACGCTGTACAGTCCAGCGCTCATCTGTCTTCATCAGTCTCATAAAGATTGAATGGTGTGGCAAAGTGCATGCTCGACTACAACTATGTTCAATTAGGGAAATGGTGGGAGTCCCTGTGGTCAGACCTCTACCAATCAGGCACTAATCAGTTATCCTGGTACAATGTTGCTACACACCATTTAATACAAGTATATCATGGTGTTGCCTGGCAGACGCTGAGCTGATGGAGGGAATCAATGTCACTCTAAAGCAGGGGGCTGAGCTTTACATGTGCAAAGAGACTGCTTGTAGAGCTATGAGCAGACCTTCGCTGAAGCAACGTGGGCTGAGCGTGTTTTTAACCCTGACAAGTGTGCAGGGGGCTGTGAGAGTATCCGCTACAGATTAGGCTGTAGAAGGCCTCAACTGTGGAAGAAGTTATCACTGGGCCTGGAAGGCTGTGGAGTGCTGGTGATCAGTGTGTACTGGGAGAATGGCTGCCCTGGGGTCTTGAAGATTCAATTCTCTAATGCAATGGACTGAGGGGAACTTGTTGGGGTTGAGTATGGAAGTGCTCAGGATTAGTCAGGCACAGGAACGACTCTCCTCTGTGTAACAGACAAAATGTTTTGTTATACAAAGTATACTGTAAATTTAAAGGGTGAACTTCCACTGGTCTGTGTGAATGCACAAGACCTGAGGTCTTTGTGGAATTAGCAGAGATGACCTGAAGTTAGAGCCTATTTGTTTATAGCACTGTTAATGCAATGCTCTAGAATGTTCAAGGATTCTGCACCACCAGGATTGAGTAGTAGCCACCAAGCATAGTAGCGCCACTTAGAGTGTACTACAACCTTTGAGATTTTTGAGAAAAGTCAAATCTTCTGTTTAATCAATACGTTCTGCGACTGCTATTTAAAGGGGAAACCTTGTCTGCTTCGTACACATTAGTATTGGATTCTCCTGTAACTGGTTAAACTATAACTAAAAGTATTCTGTTTACATTGTATTATTACATCTGAAAGTGTGTGCCATCCAGCTTAGGCAATTGGAGCAATGAAAGTCTCCAATGATATTTGGCAAAAAAAAATTTTTTTACTATCCAGGATGAGAGATGTCATTTTTGTTTTTTACTTTTGTAATATAAAGGATATATTTCTACACATTTATAAATTTGCAGTGGAAACTTAGGGCTCCTACCATGTTTCCAGCCTTAAAATATAATTCCAACTCCTTGGTCTAGATGATGAGCTAATGGGCGAATGAATACAATGTAGATAGTTGTGGTAGTATGGAAAAATGCATCACTGACTGTTCCAAACAAAGCAAAGGGCAATGGAACCATTTCGCTGCCTTTCTTTTCATGCTTCTAGTGCATAACTAAAAAATGTTTAAGTCACTTGGAAAGCACAAAAGACAATCTGGTGTCTTGGACTTGTTCCTGGAAATAATGATATCATAGTCAAGTTGTCTTCCTTTTGCTGGCTCTGGAAAAATATCAGACAAGGGAAGGATATGCTTTCCTTCTACAACATGACATTCTGTGTGTTTGATAAAGAATATGGTGTATGCAAATTAACTATTGCCTTCTACATAATACAGTATGTAGCTCTGTACTCCTAATTTACTACTTCTGGTGTGCCTCCACCCTAGCAGAGCTTCCAGTTTCATGTACAATGGAAGTCAAATTATCTGTCAGTATTTTATTAAAACTGAAAGATGGGACATTATAAAGCTGCTAGAAGAAGCCCATGTCATTATGGTTGGATCATGGCTATCAAAAAAACATGAAAATCAGTGAGCGTGCTGGTGAGGGGGTGGACGAAAGGAGAGTTCCAGAACTTGGACTTGTAACTTAGGACATGGATAAAAGATACTGAGGGCACTAGGGAATCGGTTAGCATTTTTCTACTGCTCTCACTTTAAAATCAAAACAGCTCCAGCACAAGCCAAACGATTCCCCATATTCATGAGCTCACACCTCTTCCCACCCACCTGCCTATTTTGTGCTGCACTGTGGTATGAGGTTCTGCTGGAGCAGTATTTTGTTCTGCATTATGGTATTTCAGGTCCACCTACTTCTGTTGTCCCTGCCTACATGTGTTGGCTCTGCCTTCTGTCAATTTGGACCTGCCTACCAGATTTTTTCCAGGGCCATTTTAAGTTCCCAGTCTGCCCCTGCCTAAAATATTACAAAGTAAATAATATACTTTAAGGACAAGTCCTCAAAGAAATCACTGCCTTTCGGCCATTATAAATATAATTGCATTAAAGTTGTAGTAATGTAATAAAGCACTGCCTGAATCCACTCACACAATCTCTGACCTACCCTTTGAACCACAGCCTGGGAAAATTTTGCTGGCTACTGTACAAGTTTAGTCAGTGAAGTTTTAGTGGAGTGGCAGGCAGCTCCTACCGAGGCTGACTGCCAGAGGTTCCTGGAGGACCTAGTTGTGACCTGGAGAGGAAAAAAGGAGATCTTATTAATATCTCCACAAATACACAATTGATACAATTGACCCTAATTTTCAAAATACTTAAATTGTTGTTGTTGGTTTTTTTCATTTCTTTTTAGAGTCCCGAATAATTGTGCTTTCTTCACATAGAAATGAATGCAGCATTTTATAATAGAGATATAATTAGGAGGAATCACGTCAACCACAGGTGAACTTTGGTTTGGACAATATACATAATTGGCTTCAGTAGTTGGCAAGGCTTATGCTTCTGTGTAAGGTCAGCAATAAAATCAGTAAAATCACTAATATCTTTATTTCTTCATGTCCATAAAAGAAAGACAATATCCCTCCCTTGAAACATAATAAAATGTTGAATAAAAAGAAAATGAGTTATAAGTAGAAGAAGGGGGCTGGACATGTAACTAATCCCATCTGTGAAATAATTATTGACTCTAATACAACCCTTGATATCCCAACAACCTTCACCATACCTATTGATAATATGACTTTCAACAAACTGAAAAATATATAAAAATATATCAAATTACCCAAAATGTTGACAGGAACCAGACCTGAGTTGGTCGAAAAGGTGAGAAGCGGGTAAGTATGAATCTTCTATTTGCAGAGGAAGGCTGAGAGCAGTACAGAAAAAGTCTTTATTCTTGGAGAACCCTTTTAAGACAGCAAGGAAGGGAGATTACTGCCCTAAATACAGCTTGGAACTATAATACAGGATCTAATTGAAGACCACTACCAGATAAGTAATGCAATGCATGATTTAACTAATATGTAGAATAGTTCTGTAATATGTAACTGTAAAATAGGATTTAGAGATAAGCATTAAGAACAGGGTGGACTGGGAATGTAAAGCGGCCCTGGAAAAAAAAAAACTAAAAGTGGCCCCATGTTGTAGGCAGATCCAAATTGACAGAGGACGGGCTAACAAAAGTAGGAGAGCGCCAGCGGTACCTTGTTGCCGCACATAATACTGCCCCAGGAGAACCACATACTACAGTGCAGCACAAAATACTGCTGCCCGTGTGAATGGAATCCATGTGCCCTCCTGAATTTAACTATAACCCTCCTCAGGACAGTGATACAGTTGAATTCAGGAGGGTACCTGTGGATACCAGGCAGGTGCATAAGTAGATCAGACACCCATCTCAAATCCTGAGATCAGACTCCCATACCAGATCCTCAGATCAGACCCCCATATCAGATCCTCAGATCAGACTCCCATATCAGATGCTCAGATCAGACCCCGATTAGAGCTAAAATACTGCTGCTACTCTGCAGGTCTGTCTGTTTTCCCGGCAGTCATGCTCCCTGGTCTTCTCTGGTGATGACCAGGGAGCAGTGAGTACAGCAAGTCCCAGCAGCGCTTCACTCATTGCTCCATGCAACTCCTGTATATTAATGAATGCTTCCCTAATGGAAGCACTCATTAGTATTCACTTAGTATTAGTATTCACTAGTATTCATTTTTAAAGGGCATCTGTCAGCAGATTTGTACCCATGGAACTCGCTGACCTGTCACATGTGCGCTTGGAAGTTGAAGCCAATGGTGTTAGTCCCGTGTTCCTATGTGCCAGCATTGCTGAGAAAAATGAAGTTTTAATATATGCAAATAAGCCTCTAGGAACAACGGGGGCTTTGCCGTAACACCTAGAGACTCTGCGCGGCAGTTGTAGACAGAGCAGATAGGAGTAACAACAACTCTTTATTGACCATGGGACCAACACAGATGTCTTCAGCTGCCAAGTGCACATGTAACAGGTCAGCCAGTTTCATAGGTACAAATCTGCTGACAGATGCCCTTTAATACAATGGCACTTTCCGTGAAACCAAATAAAAATCCCAAAGCTTCTACAGAATGTCTTGTTGTCTGCAGTGCACTGTCATGTGACAATGACGTATTGTGATGTATTTTCACTCTTGTCTAGCATTTCGCCTCACAGTGTACCTGAAAGTTAAAGTAATCTTTCCAACACTCATCCAGGAGACAAATGTGGGTTTTACTTAGTTGTGTTTGAGAAATGATTGACTTCTGTTTACTTTAAATAGAAAAGGGACGTACCGAAATAGATTTTATCCCACTCACTTTTTGAAATAATGTATCATCTGGCAGGAGATAAAACATGTCCATCCACTGTCAGCTCCTTCAGGTTATCGCTTACTTCCACACATCTATTCTGGGAACATTAGTGTAACCCCTTGCTGTCCGCAGGTCAGTCAATATTTATGTCAAATGATTAAAATTGGTTCAATTACAGAAAATAATAAAAACACAATGTATTACTAATATGTATAACATGCAGCACTGGGGTTTTTTCTTTATTCTGGGAATGACCATATCATATTATTTCTTGGCACTCATATTACATTTTTTAATTTAAACTAAAAGCCTATAGCTGTTGTGAAACTACAACTCATAGCAAAACCATGCAGCGAATGACGGTCAGGGAATTCTGACACAAATACAAATGAGAAAATATAGAAAAAGTAGAATCATGACAAAATAAAGAAATACAATGCCGATTTAGAATGGGGTGTCATAAAAGCTCCCATATAATATGTAGTGTATATGTATGTCTGTATATATAATCAATGTGTATATACTGTATGTGCATAATGTGTATATGTATGTAAAATGCAAACATGCACGTGTAATGTGTATGTGTTTTTTTTTTTATATACGCTTGTATGCATAGGCGTGGTATATTGTATATGCCCATGTATGTGCAAATTTTAGTAATGCACATACATATGTGCAATGTACCTATGCACGTGTATATTTTATATGTGCATGTGTGTGTGTGTGTGTGTGTGGGGGGGGGGAGGGCATGCAGGGAGCGGTGCCCTATGCACATATCCTGCACAGGTGCCATTTGCCATCAGTGTACACACTCTGTTTCAGAGTATTAGTTGTTTTCAGTAGTGTAATGTCGGTGGTTCTCCAGATCTGGCAGGAGACTGAATGCGGAGGCATTCTTCTGATTCAAATTTAGGCAGGCTGGGCACATCAGGTGGGCGTTCCTGGGCCCCTTGGGAGAGAAAAAACGCCACTCTGGGCTCCTTGGAGTCTAATTTGCATAATGGTTAAAGCGTTTTTTTACAGAAAAAACAAAAGACACAACTAAAAGAAGAACACATAACGATATAAGGTACTTTATTGTGACAGATTCCCTTTAACGCATAATGGCATACATGTATGGAATTATGTACCTGGAGTTGTATGGAGCACCTGGCCGCATTCAACAGGGATGTTGCATCTGTGAGGTTAGGCAGAGGGATGTGGCTCCCTCTGCCTTCCGATCGGAGCTTGCGCAGTGAAATCGCAACACTCCAATCGTTACCATTACATCCTGGGACCCACTGGAGGTTCCCAGGCCTGACATGGTAAGCTTCCTGATATAGTGTGCACGAGGCACAGCTCAGCAGGGAACACGTCAGAATTCCATTCACCCTAATACATCTCTATTAGGCTACATGCACACGACACATGACGTCTGTCACACGGCCATTTTCAGAATCACTGCAGTTATGGCGCTATTTATATGGCTGTTTTTTAACGGCCAGTGAATAGTAGGGATGAGCGAATCGACTTCGGATCAAACATCCGAAGTCGATTCACATAAAATTTCGCTTCAATACTGTACGGAGCCAATACATAACTTCGGCTCATCGGAACTAATACATTTTAATATTGTACAGCGTGCTCGCTCCGTACAGTATTGAAATGAAATTTTATGCAAATCGACTTCGGATGTTCCATCCGAAGTCGATTCGCTCATCCCTAGTGAATAGTGCCCGTCAAAAAATAGGATATGTCCTATTTTTGGCTGTTTTCGCAACCAGACAGACCCCATTAAAATCAATAGGGCCATTTTTAACAAGAGTACACACGTCTAACAGCCATTAAAATGGTACACTAAAACAATTTGACCTTTTAGGGGTTATAAAAAGAATAAAAAAAAAAACCTCGTCCAATTGCGTGTGCAGCAGCAGTCACTCTTATCTTGATTGAAAAAGACCTGCTGAAGGAACTGCGCTCATTGTGATGACATCACCAGGTGCTCATGCTGGGAGCCCGCGCTGAAGTCATAACCCCAGGTGCAGGTCCTTCAGCAAATCTTTTTCAATCAAGAGATGAGCGCCTGCCTCTGCGCATGCAAGTGGATAAGGTTTTTTTTTTTTTTTTTTTGCTAAATAAACATTACAGCTGGGGGCCACTATGGGGGAACATTATTACAAATAGGGGCCACTATGAAAGACATTATTACAAATGGCGGCCACTATGAGGGACATTATGTGTACTGAGGGCACTGCAGGGGTTGGGATCTATATAGAAAAAAAATTCAAAATGACCATTAAAAACGGACAGGCGGACAGAAAATAGATGCACAAATGGCTGAAAATGGCCAAGAAACACTGATATTGTGTCCATTTTAACAGATTTTTGCATGTAGCTGTCACGGGTATATGTGAACAACAGGAGCATAAACAGTGCTGAAGCTACTGACCGGACCCAAACTAGGGACCATAAAGGGTGACCCCTGTCCGACCCTAAGAGCTCTCCCTATGCTGCTATGCCCATGCCCAGACCCTGATGGTGGGTCGTGGCATGCCCGCGTACCTAAGGCTGGTGACAGCTGAAACCCCTACAATAGTGGGAGGGGCACAGCCACCGGCGCCCTGCTCAGAACACGGACGGAACCGGGGTCGCCTCGGATCTAGTCAGCAAACAAACCAAAACACACAATGTCTGCAAACTTATCTGTAGGAGCTGCAGCAGCAGTGAAGACAGATCCAAACTCAGCAGACAATATCCGATGTTACTTGCTTCAGCAGAACACAGGTCCAGTGTAAAGAGACCACACAAGTGTAGATACTCCAGCGGCTGACCACAACTCAGATGAGAAATATAATCCGCACGATTAAACAGGAAGAGGGGTGATTTATAGGAAGAGGAATCAATCACAGGAGGGACAGCTGGGAGGAGGGAAACTGAAAGTAAAGACCTCATCACAGGGGCGGAGAAACAGAGCTGTGAGAACTCCTCAAAACTCTGGTAGTGACATCATCACAGGGGCGGAGAAACAGAGTTGTGAGAACACCTCAAAACTCTGGTAGTGACAGTAGCTTTACAGTGAATGGGACAAGGGGTGAAAAGAACTTGGGTTTTAGCTACCTAAGGGGGCTAAAAGATGTGAAAAAAGTTAAAAGTAAAAAAAAATATATATAATATTAAAAGTTTAAATCACCACCCTTTCCCAATTTTACACATAAGATATATAGACAATAAAAATTAAACATAACAGGTATCACCGCATTCGAAAATTATTTCTGAACTACAAAAATATTTTAAAATTTTTCCTGCACAGTTAACCCCATAATGGAAAAAACAATAACAAGATGCAATTGGACATTTTTTTTGTCGCCTTGAGCCCCCCAAAAAGTTGAATAACACTGAACAAAAAGTTGTACCCCAAAAATTGTATTAATAATAAATAAATGGTACGCAAAAACTAAACTATACAAATTTGGTGACAGTGTAATCATATTGAGCAGCAGAATAAAACTAAAACTATTAGATTCAACAAGAAAGGGGTACATTCATATGTGGCAGATTGAGAACAGCAATGTGAAAAATTTATTTTATACCTCCGAATAGGTTTGTTTCTACAGCATGTGCATAGATTTCTGCAAGCCCCATTCAGATGAATAGAACAGTCAGAGAAATCACTGCAAGAAATCTGCTGAATGTGAACTTACTTGTGAGAACGGTTTAGGAAACTTTTGCTAGAATTGTGTCCCTTCAGTGAATTGGCTCTTGCATTTTTTTACATTTAAATTTAAACATTATAAAAATATAACTTTTAAATCAATGTGATTGGAATTGTAACATTTACATATCTTATTTCATCTCACGGTCCATCCTTACATAGTATATTTTGCTGTGACAAAAAGAATTTAATGATTGAAAATGACTGATCTAAATATCAAACTTGTGAAAGTGATTTGGATCATGTATGTCAATCAGGTTAACTTTTTTTTTAATTATCTCTTTAAAAAAAAAATACAATTTTAAACTACAAAAGCCTTCACATCACCTATGCTACAGGTGGACTCGCCACAATTTCAAGCTCCAACAATCAAACTTACTCCAATGTTTAAAATCTAGATCATCAAACATTTCAAAAATTTCCAAATTGCAGATCAATCACCAGCCCTTTTATTAGATCCAAAAAAGTATAAACTCCAGTAACATACAATTCAAGACAGCCCTCTCCCAAGGCTAAACTATAGAAACACTTAATGTAAGCCAAACTTTAGCAATAGCACAAATAACAGTTTATATACTCTTGCAAACTGAACAGGACTTAATAAAAGTGGAGCCAGATCCTCAGGATACATTACAATGGATCCAAGGGGATACTGATCCTGCATCCACAATAAATATTCTTAAGAACCTCCTGCCAATATCTGAAAAGCTTTGGGCAATGTCACACAAGATAGAACTGAATTGCTCCTACATCAGCACATCTCGGGCACTGGTCAGAATTTCTCTATTTAATAGAATAGAGAAATTTGGCCAAATAATATAGTCTGTGTATCATCTTAAACTGCATTAATCTGTGGTCAGAATTGCAAACATACCTATAAGGAAGCTAATAGATCCTCTGCCATTCTTCTTGCTTTAGAAAAATATCTAAACCGCCTATCCCGTGATGCAAAATGGAATTCAGACATCCACCTCCAGTAGTGCCGAATACAGCTTAGGCTACTTTCAGATCTGCGTTTGGTGCGGATCCCTCTTGTATCTGCACAGACAGATCCGCACCGATAATGCAAATGCTTGTATCCATTCAGAACGGATCCATTTGCATTATCATGAACAAAGTAAAAACGGATCCGTCCTGAACACCATTGAAAGTCAATGGGGGACGGATCCGTTTCCAATTACACCATATTGTGTAAATGAAAACGGATCCGTCCCCATTGACTTACACTGTAAGTCAGGACGGATCCGTTTGGGTCCGCTTCGTCAGACGGACACCAAAACGCTGCAAGCAGCGTTTTGGTGTCCGCCTCCAGAGCGGAATGGAGTCAAACTCATGCATTCTGAACGGATACTTATCCATTCAGAATGCATTGGGGCTAAACTGATCTGTTTTGGGCCACTTGTGAGAGCCCTGAAACGGATCTCACAAGCGGACCCAGAAACGGCAGTGTGAAAGTAGCCTTAGATATAAAGCCTTTATTAAAAGGAACTTTGACTATCAAGTCAATTGAACATTGTACATAGAACATATACTTATTTTTAGTGCCACAAAAAGCATAATAGAGTTGAATATAACAAAATTGTTGAACTTCTGTACAGTCAGCATGTGTTGTAAAACCCTCAAAGGAAATAAAAGTACCCTCTTTGAACAGCTGTGAAATCAATGTCTTGCACACGACTATGTATTTTGCGGTCCGCAAAAAAAAAGATCCGCAAAAAATACAGATGACGTCCATGTGCATTCCGTATTTTGCGGAACGGAACAGCTGGCCCCTAATTGAACAGTACTATCTTTGTCTATTATGAGGACAATAATAGGACAAGTTCTATCTTTTAGCGGAACGCAAATATGGAAACGGAATGCACACGGAGCACCTTCCATTTTTTTTGCAGACCCATTAAAATGAATGGTTCCGCATACAGTCCGCAAAAAAGAACGGAATGGACACGGAAAGAAAATACGTTCGCGTGCAAGAGGACTTAATAATAAGATTATCAGTTACTCAGGTAACAATTATTCCATAACGGTGAAAATGATAAACATGCACCAACACAAAGTTTCTTTTTCAAATGAACTCATACCCGTGATAGTTTATATATACGCACCCTACTTAAAGGCAATCTATTAAGATATCACTCCTCCAAGACCTGAAACACAGATAAAGTTTTTTATGTGCATAATATATAATTTTATTTGTATCCAACTGATCAAATAGTTTCCGATGTTTTAACTGGGAGGCTATAAAGTACAATAAAAATCCTGAATCCTCAAGGTACTCTGACATTTCTTCAACTGACAATCCAGTTTAATTTTAGCCAGGTCACCCTTCCATATTAACAGGCTAATAATACCATCATTAATCCATACCGGGGAATTCCACAAAATATGCAAAAGTTGTGGCAGGTTAACCATGTTAAACAATCGGCTGTACTGAGAGGTAATTTAAGTTATAGCCAGACACATTATTAATAAGTAGACCCAAGTATTCAGAATTTCCCCCATACTAAACCACCTGCCATTCAAAGGAATTTATACAAAGTTTATCTAAGGGCATCAAAATATATTTATTTCTGTTTAACTTAAGTCCAGAGACCTATCCAAACTCATCCAATTTAGACAAAACAAGACTCAATAAGCCCGATATATTTTAAAAATAATAGCGCGTCGTCCGCATAAAGAGAAATCTTTTCTATTAACCCTCCAAAGTCAAAGCCCCTTATGTGTCTATCTTCTCCAACTGCAATTGCTAAGAGCTCTATAATAATAGAAAAGAGTGGAGGAGATCGAGGGCATCTCTGCCTGATACCCTGCTACTGGCTAAACAGAGATGACAATTCCAGTCTTAACTCGGGTAACAGGCTGAATATATAATATTTTCACCCATTTAATAAAGTCCCCCGGAAAAGCAAAGCATTCCAGAACCTTCCACAAAAACAACCATTCGACACTGTCAAAGGCCTTGAGCAGTCCCTACAAATCACAACCAAACTCTTCTTGCAACTGAAGCATGTCATCTCTTAGCTTAGCGGAGCAGGCAGAAGCTGGAGCCCGCTCTGCTCAGCTAATCCTGGCATAGTACATGGGTATAGAGTACCCACGTGCTATGTCAGGAGTTAGTAATTGTCCAGGGAGCACGGGCAGGAGCAGCAATGTGCGCTCCTGCCTGTACTCCCTGCGCTGCTGTTGCCCATTCTTAAAATGTATACTCCATGCTCCATACATGAGCTGTCAGCGGTGTACGGAGATCTGAGTTTTAAGCGCAGAGGGAATGCTGCGCTTTAGGGAAGTAAAAGTATAATAAAAATACTAAATTAATAAATAAAGTATATTAGAAATAGTTTTATTAGGGCATTAGGGACATCATATTAAAACGTCATAAAGGTTTAGTTACTCTTTGAGAATTAAAGCCTTACATTTAGACCAATTGATTTGGCATGGAGCCTGACTGGCCAAAACTTCATAAGAGAAATAAGCTTGTAAGACTCTGGATAGCTCAGACAGATGGGGGAAGTTTATTAATAACAAACACTTCCTTGATGCACATTAGCCAGTCATTTACCCAGGCAGCTTCTTGCAAAAGATCAACATAGTTATCCTGCTTACAACCTGTTTTAATGATTGATTTCTCTAAAATAACCTCCCCTTATATATGCTTTTAATGTTTCACACAACACTACCTTAGAAGCAGAGCACCCATCAACATCCAAAAAGGCAGAAAACTATTTTTCGAGCTTACCCTCCTCTATCAAAGGAAGCCAAACTGGATTAATCTTAAAGATGGGGCTATATAAATGTGTATTGCATAAATGAAACTGAATTAACAAAGGAGAACAATCGTATATACCAAATACCTTATATTTAACATTGCCCTATCCAATTTATTGTCTAGAATTATGAAAAAATCCCCAACAGTGGTCCCTCATGAAGACCCATGATTCAGTTATTAATATTTATTAGGACAGAGAAGGAGAATGGTGGTGGAACATACAATGCCACCAGCGTCACTCTACTGCAA
>JAKVIS010001428.1:0-33822 GCA_033119425.1 Bufotes viridis
TCATGAGGTAAGTCGATAGAGGAAGTTGTTAATGTTATGGCGATGCCGCTTATGTGTATTTTCTCATTTTATTTTGTTTTCATAACCTAAAATTTACTAAGAAGCAATAAAATCGAAGTTCTTTATTTCCATTTTCTGAATGCAATTTGTTTTATTTTGGCCGATTGTTTCAAGTATGGACTCATTTTTTGGGTTAGGGTTAACCTAACCTAACACAAACCCTAACCTAGAGAAGGTTAGGGTTGGGGTATGGAGTTAGGGATAGGTTTAGAGATAGGGTTAGAGTTAACCCTAACCCTTCCTAAGTGGGTAAGTCATGAGGTATATCAATAGAGGAGGTTGGGGATAGGGTTAGTTTTAACCTTAACTCTAACCCTACCCAAATAGGTAGGTCATGAGGCAAGACAATAGAGGAAGTTGTAACGGTTATGGCAATGCCCATTATATATATTTTTCTCATTTTATTTTGTTTTCATACCTCAAAAGCAAATAAGCAATAAAAATCATAGTTCCTTGTTTCCATTTTCTGAAAGCAATTTTTATATTTTGGCCGATTGTTTCAAGTATGGACTCATTTTTTGGGTTAGGGTTAACGTAACCTAACACAAACCCTGCCCAAGTGGGTAGGTCATGAGGTAACTCAATAGAGGAGGTTGTCACGGTTGTGGCTATGCCCTTATGTGTATTTTTCTCATTTTATTTTGTTTTCATAACATAAAAGTTATTAAGAAGCAATAGAATTGTCGTTCTTTATTTCCATTTTCTGAATGCACTTTTTATATTTTGACCGATTGTTTCAATTATGGACTCATTTTTGGGTTAGGGTTAACTTAACCTAACACAAACCCTAACCCTAACCAAACGGGTAGGTCATGAAATATGTCAATAGAGAAGGTTAGAGTTAGGGATAGGAATAGGATTAGGATTAACCCTAACCCTACCTAAGTGGGTAGGTCATGATGTATGTCAATAGAGGAGGTTAGGGTTAACATTAACCCTAACCCTACCCAAATGAGTAGATCATGAGGTAAGTCGATAGAGGAAGTTGTTAATGTTATGGCGATGCCGCTTATGTGTATTTTTCTCATTTTATTTTGTTTTCATAATCTAAAATTTACTAAGAAGCAATAAAATCGAAGTTCTTTATTTCCATTTTCTGAATGCAATTTGTTTTATTTTGGCCGATTGTTTCAAGTATGGACTCATTTTTTGGGTTAGGGTTAACCTAACCCTAACACAAACCCTAACCCTAGAGAAGGTTAGGGTTAGGGTTTGGGTTAGGGATAGGTTTAGAGATAGGGTTAGAGTTAACCCTAACCCTTCCTAAGTGGGTAAGTCATTAGGTATATCAATAGAGGAGGTTGGGGATAGGGTTAGTTTTAACCTTAACTCTAACCCTACCCAAATAGGTAGGTCATGAGGCAAGACAATAGAGGAAGTTGTAACGGTTATGGCAATGCCCATTATATATATTTTTCTCATTTTATTTTGTTTTCATACCTCAAAAGCAAATAAGCAATAAAAATCATAGTTCCTTGTTTCCATTTTCTGAAAGCAATTTTTTATATTTTGGCCGATTGTTTCAAGTATGGACTCATTTTTTGGGTTAGGGTTAACGTAACCCTAACACAAACCCTGCCCAAGTGGGTAGGTCATGAGGTAACTCAATAGAGGAGGTTGTCACGGTTGTGGCTATGCCCTTATGTGTATTTTTCTCATTTTATTTTGTTTTCATAACATAAAAGTTATTAAGAAGCAATAGAATTGTCGTTCTTTATTTCCATTTTCTGAATGCACTTTTTATATTTTGACCGATTGTTTCAATTATGGACTCATTTTTTGGGTTAGGGTTAACTTAACCTAACACAAACCCTAACCCTAACCAAACGGGTAGGTCATGAAATATGTCAATAGAGAAGGTTAGAGTTAGGGATAGGAATAGGATTAGGATTAACCCTAACCCTACCTAAGTGGGTAGGTCATGATGTATGTCAATAGAGGAGGTTAGGGTTAACATTAACCCTAACCCTACCCAAATGAGTAGATCATGAGGTAAGTCGATAGAGGAAGTTGTTAATGTTATGGCGATGCCGCTTATGTGTATTTTTCTCATTTTATTTTGTTTTCATAACCTAAAATTTACTAAGAAGCAATAAAATCGAAGTTCTTTATTTCCATTTTCTGAATGCAATTTGTTTTATTTTGGCCGATTGTTTCAAGTATGGACTCATTTTTTGGGTTAGGGTTAACTTAACCCTAACACAAACCCTAACCCTAGAGAAGGTTAGGGTTAGGGTAAGGAGTTAGGGATAGGTTTAGAGATAGGGTTAGAGTTAACCCTAACCCTTCCTAAGTGGGTAAGTCATGAGGTATATCAATAGAGGAGGTTGGGGATAGGGTTAGTTTTAACCTTAACTCTAACCCTACCCAAATAGGTAGGTCATGAGGCAAGACAATAGAGGAAGTTGTAACGGTTATGGCAATGCCCATTATATATATTTTTCTCATTTTATTTTGTTTTCATACCTCAAAAGCAAATAAGCAATAAAAATCATAGTTCCTTGTTTCCATTTTCTGAAAGCAATTTTTATATTTTGGCCGATTGTTTCAAGTATGGACTCATTTTTTGGGTTAGGGTTAACGTAACCCTAACACAAACCCTGCCCAAGTGGGTAGGTCATGAGGTAACTCAATAGAGGAGGTTGTCACGGTTGTGGCTATGCCCTTATGTGTATTTTTCTCATTTTATTTTGTTTTCATAACATAAAAGTTATTAAGAAGCAATAGAATTGTCGTTCTTTATTTCCATTTTCTGAATGCACTTTTTTATATTTTGACCGATTGTTTCAATTATGGACTCATTTTTTGGGTTAGGGTTAACTTAACCTAACACAAACCCTAACCCTAACCAAACGGGTAGGTCATGAAATATGTCAATAGAGAAGGTTAGAGTTAGGGATAGGAATAGGATTAGGATTAACCCTAACCCTACCTAAGTGGGTAGGTCATGATGTATGTCAATAGAGGAGGTTAGGGTTAACATTAACCCTAACCCTACCCAAATGAGTAGATCATGAGGTAAGTCGATAGAGGAAGTTGTTAATGTTATGGCGATGCCGCTTATGTGTATTTTTCTCATTTTATTTTGTTTTCATAACCTAAAATTTACTAAGAAGCAATAAAATCGAAGTTCTTTATTTCCATTTTCTGAATGCAATTTGTTTTATTTTGGCCGATTGTTTCAAGTATGGACTCATTTTTTGGGTTAGGGTTAACTTAACCTAACACAAACCCTAACCCTAGAGAAGGTTAGGGTTAGGGTAAGGAGTTAGGGATAGGTTTAGAGATAGGGTTAGAGTTAACCCTAACCCTTCCTAAGTGGGTAAGTCATGAGGTATATCAATAGAGGAGGTTGGGGATAGGGTTAGTTTTAACCTTAACTCTAACCCTACCCAAATAGGTAGGTCATGAGGCAAGACAATAGAGGAAGTTGTAACGGTTATGGCAATGCCCATTATATATATTTTTCTCATTTTATTTTGTTTTCATACCTCAAAAGCAAATAAGCAATAAAAATCATAGTTCCTTGTTTCCATTTTCTGAAAGCAATTTTTATATTTTGGCCGATTGTTTCAAGTATGGACTCATTTTTTGGGTTAGGGTTAACGTAACCCTAACACAAACCCTGCCCAAGTGGGTAGGTCATGAGGTAACTCAATAGAGGAGGTTGTCACGGTTGTGGCTATGCCCTTATGTGTATTTTTCTCATTTTATTTTGTTTTCATAACATAAAAGTTATTAAGAAGCAATAGAATTGTCGTTCTTTATTTCCATTTTCTGAATGCACTTTTTATATTTTGACCGATTGTTTCAATTATGGACTCATTTTTTGGGTTAGGGTTAACTTAACCTAACACAAACCCTAACCCTAACCAAACGGGTAGGTCATGAAATATGTCAATAGAGAAGGTTAGAGTTAGGGATAGGAATAGGATTAGGATTAACCCTAACCCTACCTAAGTGGGTAGGTCATGATGTATGTCAATAGAGGAGGTTAGGGTTAACATTAACCCTAACCCTACCCAAATGAGTAGATCATGAGGTAAGTCGATAGAGGAAGTTGTTAATGTTATGGCGATGCCGCTTATGTGTATTTTTCTCATTTTATTTTGTTTTCATAACCTAAAATTTACTAAGAAGCAATAAAATCGAAGTTCTTTATTTCCATTTTCTGAATGCAATTTGTTTTATTTTGGCCGATTGTTTCAAGTATGGACTCATTTTTTGGGTTAGGGTTAACTTAACCTAACACAAACCCTAACCCTAGAGAAGGTTAGGGTTAGGGTAAGGAGTTAGGGATAGGTTTAGAGATAGGGTTAGAGTTAACCCTAACCCTTCCTAAGTGGGTAAGTCATGAGGTATATCAATAGAGGAGGTTGGGGATAGGGTTAGTTTTAACCTTAACTCTAACCCTACCCAAATAGGTAGGTCATGAGGCAAGACAATAGAGGAAGTTGTAACGGTTATGGCAATGCCCATTATATATATTTTTCTCATTTTATTTTGTTTTCATACCTCAAAAGCAAATAAGCAATAAAAATCATAGTTCCTTGTTTCCATTTTCTGAAAGCAATTTTTATATTTTGGCCGATTGTTTCAAGTATGGACTCATTTTTTGGGTTAGGGTTAACGTAACCCTAACACAAACCCTGCCCAAGTGGGTAGGTCATGAGGTAACTCAATAGAGGAGGTTGTCACGGTTGTGGCTATGCCCTTATGTGTATTTTTCTCATTTTATTTTGTTTTCATAACATAAAAGTTATTAAGAAGCAATAGAATTGTCGTTCTTTATTTCCATTTTCTGAATGCACTTTTTATATTTTGACCGATTGTTTCAATTATGGACTCATTTTTTGGGTTAGGGTTAACTTAACCTAACACAAACCCTAACCCTAACCAAACGGGTAGGTCATGAAATATGTCAATAGAGAAGGTTAGAGTTAGGGATAGGAATAGGATTAGGATTAACCCTAACCCTACCTAAGTGGGTAGGTCATGATGTATGTCAATAGAGGAGGTTAGGGTTAACATTAACCCTAACCCTACCCAAATGAGTAGATCATGAGGTAAGTCGATAGAGGAAGTTGTTAATGTTATGGCGATGCCGCTTATGTGTATTTTTCTCATTTTATTTTGTTTTCATAACCTAAAATTTACTAAGAAGCAATAAAATCGAAGTTCTTTATTTCCATTTTCTGAATGCAATTTGTTTTATTTTGGCCGATTGTTTCAAGTATGGACTCATTTTTTGGGTTAGGGTTAACTTAACCCTAACACAAACCCTAACCCTAGAGAAGGTTAGGGTTAGGGTAAGGAGTTAGGGATAGGTTTAGAGATAGGGTTAGAGTTAACCCTAACCCTTCCTAAGTGGGTAAGTCATGAGGTATATCAATAGAGGAGGTTGGGGATAGGGTTAGTTTTAACCTTAACTCTAACCCTACCCAAATAGGTAGGTCATGAGGCAAGACAATAGAGGAAGTTGTAACGGTTATGGCAATGCCCATTATATATATTTTCTCATTTTATTTTGTTTTCATACCTCAAAAGCAAATAAGCAATAAAAATCATAGTTCCTTGTTTCCATTTTCTGAAAGCAATTTTTATATTTTGGCCGATTGTTTCAAGTATGGACTCATTTTTTGGGTTAGGGTTAACGTAACCCTAACACAAACCCTGCCCAAGTGGGTAGGTCATGAGGTAACTCAATAGAGGAGGTTGTCACGGTTGTGGCTATGCCCTTATGTGTATTTTTCTCATTTTATTTTGTTTTCATAACATAAAAGTTATTAAGAAGCAATAGAATTGTCGTTCTTTATTTCCATTTTCTGAATGCACTTTTTATATTTTGACCGATTGTTTCAATTATGGACTCATTTTTTGGGTTAGGGTTAACTTAACCTAACACAAACCCTAACCCTAACCAAACGGGTAGGTCATGAAATATGTCAATAGAGAAGGTTAGAGTTAGGGATAGGAATAGGATTAGGATTAACCCTAACCCTACCTAAGTGGGTAGGTCATGATGTATGTCAATAGAGGAGGTTAGGGTTAACATTAACCCTAACCCTACCCAAATGAGTAGATCATGAGGTAAGTCGATAGAGGAAGTTGTTAATGTTATGGCGATGCCGCTTATGTGTATTTTTCTCATTTTATTTTGTTTTCATAACCTAAAATTTACTAAGAAGCAATAAAATCGAAGTTCTTTATTTCCATTTTCTGAATGCAATTTGTTTTATTTTGGCCGATTGTTTCAAGTATGGACTCATTTTTTGGGTTAGGGTTAACTTAACCTAACACAAACCCTAACCCTAGAGAAGGTTAGGGTTAGGGTAAGGAGTTAGGGATAGGTTTAGAGATAGGGTTAGAGTTAACCCTAACCCTTCCTAAGTGGGTAAGTCATGAGGTATATCAATAGAGGAGGTTGGGGATAGGGTTAGTTTTAACCTTAACTCTAACCCTACCCAAATAGGTAGGTCATGAGGCAAGACAATAGAGGAAGTTGTAACGGTTATGGCAATGCCCATTATATATATTTTTCTCATTTTATTTTGTTTTCATACCTCAAAAGCAAATAAGCAATAAAAATCATAGTTCCTTGTTTCCATTTTCTGAAAGCAATTTTTATATTTTGGCCGATTGTTTCAAGTATGGACTCATTTTTTGGGTTAGGGTTAACGTAACCCTAACACAAACCCTGCCCAAGTGGGTAGGTCATGAGGTAACTCAATAGAGGAGGTTGTCACGGTTGTGGCTATGCCCTTATGTGTATTTTCTCATTTTATTTTGTTTTCATAACATAAAAGTTATTAAGAAGCAATAGAATTGTCGTTCTTTATTTCCATTTTCTGAATGCACTTTTTATATTTTGACCGATTGTTTCAATTATGGACTCATTTTTTGGGTTAGGGTTAACTTAACCTAACACAAACCCTAACCCTAACCAAACGGGTAGGTCATGAAATATGTCAATAGAGAAGGTTAGAGTTAGGGATAGGAATAGGATTAGGATTAACCCTAACCCTACCTAAGTGGGTAGGTCATGATGTATGTCAATAGAGGAGGTTAGGGTTAACATTAACCCTAACCCTACCCAAATGAGTAGATCATGAGGTAAGTCGATAGAGGAAGTTGTTAATGTTATGGCGATGCCGCTTATGTGTATTTTTCTCATTTTATTTTGTTTTCATAACCTAAAATTTACTAAGAAGCAATAAAATCGAAGTTCTTTATTTCCATTTTCTGAATGCAAATTGTTTTATTTTGGCCGATTGTTTCAAGTATGGACTCATTTTTTGGGTTAGGGTTAACTTAACCCTAACACAAACCCTAACCCTAGAGAAGGTTAGGGTTAGGGTAAGGAGTTAGGGATAGGTTTAGAGATAGGGTTAGAGTTAACCCTAACCCTTCCTAAGTGGGTAAGTCATGAGGTATATCAATAGAGGAGGTTGGGGATAGGGTTAGTTTTAACCTTAACTCTAACCCTACCCAAATAGGTAGGTCATGAGGCAAGACAATAGAGGAAGTTGTAACGGTTATGGCAATGCCCATTATATATATTTTCTCATTTTATTTTGTTTTCATACCTCAAAAGCAAATAAGCAATAAAAATCATAGTTCCTTGTTTCCATTTTCTGAAAGCAATTTTTATATTTTGGCCGATTGTTTCAAGTATGGACTCATTTTTTGGGTTAGGGTTAACGTAACCTAACACAAACCCTGCCCAAGTGGGTAGGTCATGAGGTAACTCAATAGAGGAGGTTGTCACGGTTGTGGCTATGCCCTTATGTGTATTTTTCTCATTTTATTTTGTTTTCATAACATAAAAGTTATTAAGAAGCAATAGAATTGTCGTTCTTTATTTCCATTTTCTGAATGCACTTTTTATATTTTGACCGATTGTTTCAATTATGGACTCATTTTTTGGGTTAGGGTTAACTTAACCCTAACACAAACCCTAACCCTAACCAAACGGGTAGGTCATGAAATATGTCAATAGAGAAGGTTAGAGTTAGGGATAGGAATAGGATTAGGATTAACCCTAACCCTACCTAAGTGGGTAGGTCATGATGTATGTCAATAGAGGAGGTTAGGGTTAACATTAACCCTAACCCTACCCAAATGAGTAGATCATGAGGTAAGTCGATAGAGGAAGTTGTTAATGTTATGGCGATGCCGCTTATGTGTATTTTTCTCATTTTATTTTGTTTTCATAACCTAAAATTTACTAAGAAGCAATAAAATCGAAGTTCTTTATTTCCATTTTCTGAATGCAATTTGTTTTATTTTGGCCGATTGTTTCAAGTATGGACTCATTTTTTGGGTTAGGGTTAACTTAACCTAACACAAACCCTAACCCTAGAGAAGGTTAGGGTTAGGGTAAGGGTTAGGGATAGGTTTAGAGATAGGGTTAGAGTTAACCCTAACCCTTCCTAAGTGGGTAAGTCATGAGGTATATCAATAGAGGAGGTTGGGGATAGGGTTAGTTTTAACCTTAACTCTAACCCTACCCAAATAGGTAGGTCATGAGGCAAGACAATAGAGGAAGTTGTAACGGTTATGGCAATGCCCATTATATATATTTTCTCATTTTATTTTGTTTTCATACCTCAAAAGCAAATAAGCAATAAAAATCATAGTTCCTTGTTTCCATTTTCTGAAAGCAATTTTTATATTTTGGCCGATTGTTTCAAGTATGGACTCATTTTTTGGGTTAGGGTTAACGTAACCTAACACAAACCCTGCCCAAGTGGGTAGGTCATGAGGTAACTCAATAGAGGAGGTTGTCACGGTTGTGGCTATGCCCTTATGTGTATTTTCTCATTTTATTTTGTTTTCATAACATAAAAGTTATTAAGAAGCAATAGAATTGTCGTTCTTTATTTCCATTTTCTGAATGCACTTTTTTATATTTTGACCGATTGTTTCAATTATGGACTCATTTTTTGGGTTAGGGTTAACTTAACCTAACACAAACCCTAACCCTAACCAAACGGGTAGGTCATGAAATATGTCAATAGAGAAGGTTAGAGTTAGGGATAGGAATAGGATTAGGATTAACCCTAACCCTACCTAAGTGGGTAGGTCATGATGTATGTCAATAGAGGAGGTTAGGGTTAACATTAACCCTAACCCTACCCAAATGAGTAGATCATGAGGTAAGTCGATAGAGGAAGTTGTTAATGTTATGGCGATGCCGCTTATGTGTATTTTCTCATTTTATTTTGTTTTCATAACCTAAAATTTACTAAGAAGCAATAAAATCGAAGTTCTTTATTTCCATTTTCTGAATGCAATTTGTTTTATTTTGGCCGATTGTTTCAAGTATGGACTCATTTTTTGGGTTAGGGTTAACTTAACCTAACACAAACCCTAACCCTAGAGAAGGTTAGGGTTAGGGTAAGGAGTTAGGGATAGGTTTAGAGATAGGGTTAGAGTTAACCCTAACCCTTCCTAAGTGGGTAAGTCATGAGGTATATCAATAGAGGAGGTTGGGGATAGGGTTAGTTTTAACCTTAACTCTAACCCTACCCAAATAGGTAGGTCATGAGGCAAGACAATAGAGGAAGTTGTAACGGTTATGGCAATGCCCATTATATATATTTTCTCATTTTATTTTGTTTTCATACCTCAAAAGCAAATAAGCAATAAAAATCATAGTTCCTTGTTTCCATTTTCTGAAAGCAATGTTTTATATTTTGGCCGATTGTTTCAAGTATGGACTCATTTTTTGGGTTAGGGTTAACGTAACCCTAACACAAACCCTGCCCAAGTGGGTAGGTCATGAGGTAACTCAATAGAGGAGGTTGTCACGGTTGTGGCTATGCCCTTATGTGTATTTTTCTCATTTTATTTTGTTTTCATAACATAAAAGTTATTAAGAAGCAATAGAATTGTCGTTCTTTATTTCCATTTTCTGAATGCACTTTTTATATTTTGACCGATTGTTTCAATTATGGACTCATTTTTTGGGTTAGGGTTAACTTAACCTAACACAAACCCTAACCCTAACCAAACGGGTAGGTCATGAAATATGTCAATAGAGAAGGTTAGAGTTAGGGATAGGAATAGGATTAGGATTAACCCTAACCCTACCTAAGTGGGTAGGTCATGATGTATGTCAATAGAGGAGGTTAGGGTTAACATTAACCCTAACCCTACCCAAATGAGTAGATCATGAGGTAAGTCGATAGAGGAAGTTGTTAATGTTATGGCGATGCCGCTTATGTGTATTTTCTCATTTTAATTTTGTTTTCATAACCTAAAATTTACTAAGAAGCAATAAAATCGTAGTTCTTTATTTCCATTTTCTGAATGCAATTTGTTTTATTTTGGCCGATTGTTTCAAGTATGGACTCATTTTTTGGGTTAGGGTTAACCTAACCTAACACAAACCCTAACCCTAGAGAAGGTTAGGGTTAGGGTATGGAGTTAGGGATAGGTTTAGAGATAGGGTTAGAGTTAACCCTAACCCTTCCTAAGTGGGTAAGTCATGAGGTATATCAATAGAGGAGGTTGGGGATAGGGTTAGTTTTAACCTTAACTCTAACCCTACCCAAATAGGTAGGTCATGAGGCAAGACAATAGAGGAAGTTGTAACGGTTATGGCAATGCCCATTATATATATTTTCTCATTTTATTTTGTTTTCATACCTCAAAAGCAAATAAGCAATAAAAATCATAGTTCCTTGTTTCCATTTTCTGAAAGCAATTTTTATATTTTGGCCGATTGTTTCAAGTATGGACTCATTTTTTGGGTTAGGGTTAACGTAACCCTAACTACAAACCCTGCCCAAGTGGGTAGGTCATGAGGTAACTCAATAGAGGAGGTTGTCACGGTTGTGGCTATGCCCTTATGTGTATTTTTCTCATTTTATTTTGTTTTCATAACATAAAAGTTATTAAGAAGCAATAGAATTGTCGTTCTTTATTTCCATTTTCTGAATGCACTTTTTATATTTTGACCGATTGTTTCAATTATGGACTCATTTTTTGGGTTAGGGTTAACTTAACCCTAACACAAACCCTAACCCTAACCAAACGGGTAGGTCATGAAATATGTCAATAGAGAAGGTTAGAGTTAGGGATAGGAATAGGATTAGGATTAACCCTAACCCTACCTAAGTGGGTAGGTCATGATGTATGTCAATAGAGGAGGTTAGGGTTAACATTAACCCTAACCCTACCCAAATGAGTAGATCATGAGGTAAGTCGATAGAGGAAGTTGTTAATGTTATGGCAGATGCCAGCTTATGTGTATTTTCTCATTTTAATTTTGTTTTCATAATCTAAAATTTACTAAGAAGCAATAAAATCGTAGTTCTTTATTTCCATTTTCTGAATGCAATTTGTTTTATTTTGGCCGATTGTTTCAAGTATGGACTCATTTTTTGGGTTAGGGTTAACTTAACCCTAACACAAACCCTAACCCTAGAGAAGGTTAGGGTTAGGGTAAGGAGTTAGGGATAGGTTTACAGATAGGGTTAGAGTTAACCCTAACCCTTCCTAAGTGGGTAAGTCATGAGGTATATCAATAGAGGAGGTTGGGGATAGGGTTAGTTTTAACCTTAACTCTAACCCTACCCAAATAGGTAGGTCATGAGGCCAAGACAATAGAGGAAGTTGTAACGGTTATGGCAATGCCCATTATATATATTTTCTCATTTTATTTTGTTTTCATACCTCAAAAGCAAATAAGCAATAAAAATCATAGTTCCTTGTTTCCATTTTCTGAAAGCAATTTTTATATTTTGGCCCATTGTTTCAAGTATGGACTCATTTTTGGGTTAGGGTTAACTTAACCTAACACAAACCTAACCCTAACAAGCGGGTAGGTCATGAAATATGTCAATAGAAGGTTAGAGTTAGGGATAGGAATAGGTTAGGATTAACCCTAACCCTACCTAAGTGGGTAGGTCATGATGTATGTCAATAGGAGGTTAGGGTTAACATTAACCTAACCCTACCCAAATGAGTAGATCATGAGGTAAGTCGATAGAGGAAGTTGTTAATGTTATGGCGATGCAGCTTATGTGTATTTTCTCATTTTAATTTTGTTTTCATAACCTAAAATTTACTAGAAGCAATAAAATCGTAGTTCTTTATTTCCATTTTCTGAATGCAATTTGTTTTATTTTGGCCGATTGTTTCAAGTATGGACTCATTTTTGGGTTAGGGTTAACTTAACCTAACACAAACCCTAACCCTAGAGAAGGTTAGGGTTGGGGTATGGAGTTAGGGATAGGTTTAGAGATAGGGTTAGAGTTAACCTAACCCTTCCTAAGTGGGTAAGTCATGAGGTATATCAATAGAGGAGGTTGGGGATAGGGTTAGTTTTAACCTTAACTCTAACCCTACCTCAAATAGGTAGGTCATGAGGCAAGACAATAGAGGAAGTTGTAGCGGTTATGGCAATGCCCATTACATATATTTTCTCATTTTATTTTGTTTTCATACCTCAAAAGCAAATAAGCAATAAAAATCATAGTTCCTTGTTTCCATTTTCTGAAAGCAATTTTTATATTTTGGCCGATTGTTTCAAGTATGGACTCATTTTTGGAGTTAGGGTTAACGTAACCCTAACACAAACCCTGCCCAAAGTGGGTAGGTCATGAGGTAACTCAATAGAGGAGGTTGTCACGGTTGTGGCTATGCCCTATATGTGTATTTTCTCATTTTATTTTGTTTTCATAACATAAAAGTTATTAAGAAGCAATAGAATTGTCGTTCTTTATTTCCATTTTCTGAATGCACTTTTTATATTTTGACCGATTGTTTCAATTATGGACTCATTTTTGGGTTAGGGTTAACTTAACCTAACAAAAACCCTAACCCTAACCAAGCGGGTAGGTCATGAAATATGTCAATAGAGAAGGTTAGAGTTAGGGATAGGAATAGGTTAGGATTAACCTAACCCTACCTAAGTGGGTAGGTCATGATGTATGTCAATAGAGGAGGTTAGGGTTAACATTAACCTAACCCTACCTAAATGAGTAGATCATGAGGTAAGTCGATAGAGGAAGTTGTTAATGTTATGGCGATGCCGCTTATGTGTATTTTCTCATTTTATTTTGTTTTCATAATCTAAAATTTACTAGAAGCAATAAAATCAGAAGTTCTTTATTTCCATTTTCTGAATGCAATTTGTTTTATTTTGGCCGATTGTTTCAAGTATGGACTCATTTTTTGGGTTAGGGTTAACTTAACCTAACACAAACCTAACCCTAGAGAAGGTTAGGGTTAGGGTAAGGGTTAGGGATAGATTTAGAGATAGGGTTAGAGTTAACCTAACCCTTCCTAAGTGGAGTAAGTCATGAGGTATATCAATAGAGGAGGTTGGGGATAGGGTTAGTTTTAACCTTAACTCTAACCCTACCCAAATAGGTAGGTCATGAGGCAAGACAATGAGGAAGTTGTAGCAGTTTATGTAATGCCCATTATATATATTTTTCTCATTTTATTTTGTTTTCATACCTCAAAGCAAATAAGCAATAAAAATCATAGTTCCTTGTTTCCATTTTCTGAAAGCAATTTTTATATTTTGGCCCATTGTTTCAAGTATGGACTCATTTTTTGGGTTAGGGTTAGCTTAACCTAACACAAACCCTAACCTAACCAAGCGGGTAGGTCATGAAATATGTCAATAGAGAAGGTTAGGAGTTAGGGATAGGAATAGGATTAGGATTAACCTAACCCTACCTAAGTGGGTAGGTCATGATGTATGTCAATAGGGAGGTTAGGGTTAACATTAACCTAACCCTACCCAAATGAGTAGATCATGAGGTAAGTCGATAGAGGAAGTTGTTAATGTTATGGCGATGCCGCTTATGTGTATTTTCTCATTTTAATTTTGTTTTCATAACCTAAAATTTACTAAGAAGCAATAAAATCGTAGTTCTTTATTTCCATTTTCTGAATGCAATTTGTTTTATTTTGGCCGATTGTTTCAAGTATGGACTCATTTTTGGGTTAGGGTTAACCTAGCCCTAACACAAACCCTAACCTAGAGAAGGTTAGGGTTAGGGTATGGAGTTAGGGATAGGTTTAGAGATAGGGTTAGAGTTAACCCTAACCCTTCCTAAGTGGGTAAGTCATGAGGTATATCAATAGAGGAGGTTGGGGATAGGGTTAGTTTTAACCTTAACTCTAACCCTACCCAAATAGGTAGGTCATGAGGCAAGACAATAGAGGAAGTTGTAGCAGTTATGGCAATGCCCATTACATATATTTTCTCATTTTATTTTGTTTTCATACCTCAAAAGCAAATAAGCAATAAAAATCATAGTTCCTTGTTTCCATTTTCTGAAAGCAATGTTTTATATTTTGGCCGATTGTTTCAAGTATGGACTCATTTTTGGGTTAGGGTTAACGTAACCCTAATTCAAACCCTGCCCAAGTGGGTAGGTCATGAGGTAACTCAATAGAGGAGGTTGTCACGGTTGTGGCTATGCCCATATGTGTATTTTCTCATTTTATTTTGTTTTCATAACATAAAAGTTATTAAGAAGCAATAGAATTGTCGTTCTTTATTTCCATTTTCTGAATGCACTTTTTATATTTTGACCGATTGTTTCAATTATGGACTCATTTTTTGGGTTAGGGTTAACTAACCTAACACAAACCCTAACCCTAACCAAACGGGTAGGTCATGAAATATGTCAATAGAGAAGGTTAGAGTTAGGGATAGGAATAGGATTAGGATTAACCCTAACCCTACCTAAGTGGGTAGGTCATGATGTATGTCAATAGAGGAGGTTAGGGTTAACATTAACCTAACCCTACCCAAATGAGTAGATCATGAGGTAAGTCGATAGAGGAAGTTGTTAATGTTATGGCGATGCCGCTTATGTGTATTTTCTCATTTTATTTTGTTTTCATAACCTAAAATTTACTAAAAGCAATAAAATCGAAGTTCTTTATTTCCATTTTCTGAATGCAATTTGTTTTATTTTGGCCGATTGTTTCAAGTATGGACTCATTTTTGGGTTAGGGTTAGCTTAACCTAACACAAACCTAACCCTAGAGAAGGTTAGGGTTGGGGTAAGAGGTTAGGGATAGATTTACAGATAGGGTTAGAGTTAACCTAACCCTTCCTAAGTGGGTAAGTCATGAGGTATATCAATAGAGGAGGTTGGGGATAGGGTTAGTTTTAACCTTAACTCTAACCCTACCCAAATAGGTAGGTCATGAGGCAAGACAATAGAGGAAGTTATAGCAGTTATGGCAATGCCCATTATATATATTTTTCTCATTTTATTTTGTTTTCATACCTCAAAGCAAATAAGCAATAAAAATCATAGTTCCTTGTTTCCATTTTCTGAAAGCAATTTTTATATTTTGGCCGATTGTTTCAAGTATGGACTCATTTTTTGGGTTAGGGTTAACGTAACCTAACACAAACCCTGCCCAAGTGGGTAGGTCATGAGGTAACTCAATAGAGGAGGTTGTCACGGTTGTGGCTATGCCCTTATGTGTATTTTTCTCATTTTATTTTGTTTTCATAACATAAAAGTTATTAAGAAGCAATAGAATTGTCGTTCTTTATTTCCATTTTCTGAATGCACTTTTTATATTTTGACCGATTGTTTCAATTATGGACTCATTTTTTGGGTTAGGGTTAACTTAACCTAACACAAACCCTAACCCTAACCAAGCGGGTAGGTCATGAAATATGTCAATAGAGAAGGTTAGAGTTAGGGATAGGAATAGGATTAGGATTAACCCTAACCCTACCTAAGTGGGTAGGTCATGATGTATGTCAATAGAGGAGGTTAGGGTTAACATTAACCTAACCCTACCCAAATGAGTAGATCATGAGGTAAGTCGATGGAGGAAGTTGTTAATGTTATGGCGATGCAGCTTATGTGTATTTTCTCATTTTATTTTGTTTTCATAACCTAAAATTTACTAAGAAGCAATAAAATCGTAGTTCTTTATTTCCATTTTCTGAATGCAATTTGTTTTATTTTGGCCGATTGTTTCAAGTATGGACTCATTTTTGGGTTAGGGTTAACCTAACCTAACACAAACCCTAACCCTAGAGAAGGTTAGGGTTAGGGTAAGGGTTAGGGATAGATTTACAGATAGGGTTAGAGTTAACCTAACCCTTCCTAAGTGGGTAAGTCATGAGGTATATCAATAGAGGAGGTTGGGGATAGGGTTAGTTTTAACCTTAACTCTAACCCTACCCAAATAGGTAGGTCATGAGGCAAGACAATAGAGGAAGTTGTAGCGGTTATGGCAATGCCCATTATATATATTTTCTCATTTTATTTTGTTTTCATACCTCAAAAGCAAATAAGCAATAAAAATCATAGTTCCTTGTTTCCATTTTCTGAAAGCAATTTTTATATTTTGGCCCATTGTTTCAAGTATGGACTCATTTTTGGGTTAGGGTTAACTTAACCTAACACAAACCTAACCCTAACCAAACGGGTAGGTCATGAAATATGTCAATAGAGAAGGTTAGAGTTAGGGATAGGAATAGGATTAGGATTAACCTAACCCTACCTAAGTGGGTAGGTCATGATGTATGTCAATAGAGGAGGTTAGGGTTAACATTAACCTAACCCTACCCAAATGAGTAGATCATGAGGTAAGTCGATAGAGGAAGTTGTTAATGTTATGGCGATGCAGCTTATGTGTATTTTTCTCATTTTAATTTTGTTTTCATAACCTAAAATTTACTAAGAAGCAATAAAATCGTAGTTCTTTATTTCCATTTTCTGAATGCAATTTGTTTTATTTTGGCCGATTGTTTCAAGTATGGACTCATTTTTTGGGTTAGGGTTAACTTAACCTAACACAAACCTAACCCTAGAGAAGGTTAGGGTTAGGGTATGGAGTTAGGGATAGGTTTAGAGATAGGGTTAGAGTTAACCTAACCCTTCCTAAGTGGGTAAGTCATGAGGTATATCAATAGAGGAGGTTGGGGATAGGGTTAGTTTTAACCTTAACTCTAACCCTACCCAAATAGGTAGGTCATGAGGCAAGACAATAGAGGAAGTTGTAACGGTTATGGCAATGCCCATTATATATATTTTCTCATTTTATTTTGTTTTCATACCTCAAAAGCAAATAAGCAATAAAAATCATAGTTCCTTGTTTCCATTTTCTGAAAGCAATTTTTATATTTTGGCCGATTGTTTCAAGTATGGACTCATTTTTGGGTTAGGGTTAACGTAACCTAACACAAACCCTGCCCAAGTGGGTAGGTCATGAGGTAACTCAATAGAGGAGGTTGTCACGGTTGTGGCTATGCCCTTATGTGTATTTTTCTCATTTTATTTTGTTTTCATAACATAAAAGTTATTAAGAAGCAATAGAATTGTCGTTCTTTATTTCCATTTTCTGAATGCACTTTTTATATTTTGACCGATTGTTTCAATTATGGACTCATTTTTTGGGTTAGGGTTAACTTAACCTAACACAAACCTAACCCTAACCAAGCGGGTAGGTCATGAAATATGTCAATAGAGAAGGTTAGAGTTAGGGATAGGAATAGGATTAGGATTAACCCTAACCCTACCTAAGTGGGTAGGTCATGATGTATGTCAATAGAGGAGGTTAGGGTTAACATTAACCTAACCCTACCCAAATGAGTAGATCATGAGGTAAGTCGATAGAGGAAGTTGTTAATGTTATGGCGATGCAGCTTATGTGTATTTTCTCATTTTATTTTGTTTTCATAATCTAAAATTTACTAAGAAGCAATAAAATCGAAGTTCTTTATTTCCATTTTCTGAATGCAATTTGTTTTATTTTGGCCGATTGTTTCAAGTATGGACTCATTTTTTGGGTTAGGGTTAACTTAACCTAACACAAACCCTAACCTAGAGAAGGTTAGGGTTAGGGTAAGGAGTTAGGGATAGGTTTAGAGATAGGGTTAGAGTTAACCTAACCCTTCCTAAGTGGGTAAGTCATGAGGTATATCAATAGAGGAGGTTGGGGATAGGGTTAGTTTTAACCTTAACTCTAACCCTACCCAAATAGGTAGGTCATGAGGCAAGACAATAGAGGAAGTTGTAACGGTTATGGCAATGCCCATTATATATATTTTCTCATTTTATTTTGTTTTCATACCTCAAAAGCAAATAAGCAATAAAAATCATAGTTCCTTGTTTCCATTTTCTGAAAGCAATTTTTATATTTTGGCCGATTGTTTCAAGTATGGACTCATTTTTGGGTTAGGGTTAACGTAACCTAACACAAACCCTGCCCAAGTGGGTAGGTCATGAGGTAACTCAATAGAGGAGGTTGTCACGGTTGTGGCTATGCCCATATGTGTATTTTCTCATTTTATTTTGTTTTCATAACATAAAAGTTATTAAGAAGCAATAGAATTGTCGTTCTTTATTTCCATTTTCTGAATGCACTTTTTATATTTTGACCGATTGTTTCAATTATGGACTCATTTTTTGGGTTAGGGTTAACTTAACCTAACACAAACCTAACCCTAACCAAGCGGGTAGGTCATGAAATATGTCAATAGAGAAGGTTAGAGTTAGGGATAGGAATAGGATTAGGATTAACCTAACCCTACCTAAGTGGGTAGGTCATGATGTATGTCAATAGAGGAGGTTAGGGTTAACATTAACCTAACCCTACCCAAATGAGTAGATCATGAGGTAAGTCGATAGAGGAAGTTGTTAATGTTATGGCGATGCCGCTTATGTGTATTTTCTCATTTTAATTTTGTTTTCATAACCTAAAATTTACTAAGAAGCAATAAAATCGTAGTTCTTTATTTCCATTTTCTGAATGCAATTTGTTTTATTTTGGCCGATTGTTTCAAGTATGGACTCATTTTTGGGTTAGGGTTAACCTAACCTAACACAAACCTAACCCTAGAGAAGGTTAGGGTTAGGGTATGGAGTTAGGGATAGGTTTAGAGATAGGGTTAGAGTTAACCCTAACCCTTCCTAAGTGGGTAAGTCATGAGGTATATCAATAGAGGAGGTTGGGGATAGGGTTAGTTTTAACCTTAACTCTAACCCTACCCAAATAGGTAGGTCATGAGGCAAGACAATAGAGGAAGTTGTAACAGTTATGGCAATGCCCATTACATATATTTTTCTCATTTTATTTTGTTTTCATACCTCAAAAGCAAATAAGCAATAAAAATCATAGTTCCTTGTTTCCATTTTCTGAAAGCAATTTTTATATTTTGGCCGATTGTTTCAAGTATGGACTCATTTTTTGGGTTAGGGTTAACGTAACCTAATTCAAACCCTGCCCAAGTGGGTAGGTCATGAGGTAACTCAATAGAGGAGGTTGTCACGGTTGTGGCTATGCCCTTATGTGTATTTTCTCATTTTATTTTGTTTTCATAACATAAAAGTTATTAAGAAGCAATAGAATTGTCGTTCTTTATTTCCATTTTCTGAATGCACTTTTTATATTTTGACCGATTGTTTCAATTATGGACTCATTTTTGGGTTAGGGTTAACTTAACCTAACACAAACCTAACCCTAACCAAGCGGGTAGGTCATGAAATATGTCAATAGAGAAGGTTAGAGTTAGGGATAGGAATAGGATTAGGATTAACCCTAACCCTACCTAAGTGGGTAGGTCATGATGTATGTCAATAGAGGAGGTTAGGGTTAACATTAACCTAACCCTACCCAAATGAGTAGATCATGAGGTAAGTCGATAGAGGAAGTTGTTAATGTTATGGCGATGCAGCTTATGTGTATTTTCTCATTTTAATTTTGTTTTCATAACCTAAAATTTACTAAGAAGCAATAAAATCGTAGTTCTTTATTTCCATTTTCTGAATGCAATTTGTTTTATTTTGGCCGATTGTTTCAAGTATGGACTCATTTTTGGGTTAGGGTTAACCTAACCTAACACAAACCCTAACCCTAGAGAAGGTTAGGGTTAGGGTATGGAGTTAGGGATAGGTTTAGAGATAGGGTTAGAGTTAACCCTAACCCTTCCTAAGTGGGTAAGTCATGAGGTATATCAATAGAGGAGGTTGGGGATAGGGTTAGTTTTAACCTTAACTCTAACCCTACCCAAATAGGTAGGTCATGAGGCAAGACAATAGAGGAAGTTGTAACGAGTTATGGCAATGCCCATTATATATATTTTCTCATTTTATTTTGTTTTCATACCTCAAAAGCAAATAAGCAATAAAAATCATAGTTCCTTGTTTCCATTTTCTGAAAGCAATTTTTATATTTTGGCCGATTGTTTCAAGTATGGACTCATTTTTGGGTTAGGGTTAACGTAACCCTAATTCAAACCCTGCCCAAGTGGGTAGGTCATGAGGTAACTCAATAGAGGAGGTTGTCACGGTTGTGGCTATGCCCATATGTGTATTTTCTCATTTTATTTTGTTTTCATAACATAAAAGTTATTAGAAGCAATAGAATTGTCGTTCTTTATTTCCATTTTCTGAATGCACTTTTTATATTTTGACCGATTGTTTCAATTATGGACTCATTTTTGGGTTAGGGTTAACTTAACCTAACACAAACCCTAACCTAACCAAGCGGGTAGGTCATGAAATATGTCAATAGAGAAGGTTAGAGTTAGGGATAGGAATAGGATTAGGATTAACCTAACCCTACCTAAGTGGGTAGGTCATGATGTATGTCAATAGAGGAGGTTAGGGTTAACATTAACCTAACCCTACCCAAATGAGTAGATCATGAGGTAAGTCGATAGAGGAAGTTGTTAATGTTATGGCGATGCCGCTTATGTGTATTTTTCTCATTTTATTTTGTTTTCATAACCTAAAATTTACTAAGAAGCAATAAAATCGAAGTTCTTTATTTCCATTTTCTGAATGCAATTTGTTTTATTTTGGCCGATTGTTTCAAGTATGGACTCATTTTTGGGTTAGGGTTAACTTAACCTAACACAAACCCTAACCCTAGAGAAGGTTAGGGTTAGGGTAAGGGTTAGGGATAGGTTTAGAGATAGGGTTAGAGTTAACCCTAACCCTTCCTAAGTGGAGTAAGTCATGAGGTATATCAATAGAGGAGGTTGGGGATAGGGTTAGTTTTAACCTTAACTCTAACCCTACCCAAATAGGTAGGTCATGAGGCAAGACAATAGAGGAAGTTGTAGCAGTTATGGCAATGCCCATTATATATATTTTTCTCATTTTATTTTGTTTTCATACCTCAAAAGCAAATAAGCAATAAAAATCATAGTTCCTTGTTTCCATTTTCTGAAAGCAATTTTTATATTTTGGCCGATTGTTTCAAGTATGGACTCATTTTTGGGTTAGGGTTAACGTAACCCTAACACAAACCCTGCCCAAGTGGGTAGGTCATGAGGTAACTCAATAGAGGAGGTTGTCACGGTTGTGGCTATGCCCTTATGTGTATTTTCTCATTTTATTTTGTTTTCATAACATAAAAGTTATTAAGAAGCAATAGAATTGTCGTTCTTTATTTCCATTTTCTGAATGCACTTTTTATATTTTGACCGATTGTTTCAATTATGGACTCATTTTTTGGGTTAGGGTTAACTTAACCTAACACAAACCTAACCCTAACCAAGCGGGTAGGTCATGAAATATGTCAATAGAGAAGGTTAGAGTTAGGGATAGGAATAGGATTAGGATTAACCTAACCCTACCTAAGTGGGTAGGTCATGATGTATGTCAATAGAGGAGGTTAGGGTTAACATTAACCTAACCCTACCCAAATGAGTAGATCATGAGGTAAGTCGATAGAGGAAGTTGTTAATGTTATGGCGATGCAGCTTATGTGTATTTTTCTCATTTTATTTTGTTTTCATAACCTAAAATTTACTAAGAAGCAATAAAATCGAAGTTCTTTATTTCCATTTTCTGAATGCAATTTGTTTTATTTTGGCCGATTGTTTCAAGTATGGACTCATTTTTGGGTTAGGGTTAACTTAACCTAACACAAACCTAACCCTAGAGAAGGTTAGGGTTAGGGTATGGAGTTAGGGATAGGTTTAGAGATAGGGTTAGAGTTAACCTAACCCTTCCTAAGTGGGTAAGTCATGAGGTATATCAATAGAGGAGGTTGGGGATAGGGTTAGTTTTAACCTTAACTCTAACCCTACCCAAATAGGTAGGTCATGAGGCAAGACAATAGAGGAAGTTGTAACAGTTATGGCAATGCCCATTATATATATTTTTCTCATTTTATTTTGTTTTCATACCTCAAAAGCAAATAAGCAATAAAAATCATAGTTCCTTGTTTCCATTTTCTGAAAGCAATTTTTATATTTTGGCCGATTGTTTCAAGTATGGACTCATTTTTTGGGTTAGGGTTAACGTAACCTAATTCAAACCCTGCCCAAGTGGGTAGGTCATGAGGTAACTCAATAGAGGAGGTTGTCACGGTTGTGGCTATGCCCTTATGTGTATTTTTCTCATTTTATTTTGTTTTCATAACATAAAAGTTATTAGAAGCAATAGAATTGTCGTTCTTTATTTCCATTTTCTGAATGCACTTTTTATATTTTGACCGATTGTTTCAATTATGGACTCATTTTTTGGGTTAGGGTTAACTTAACCCTAACACAAACCCTAACCCTAACCAAGCGGGTAGGTCATGAAATATGTCAATAGAGAAGGTTAGAGTTAGGGATAGGAATAGGATTAGGATTAACCCTAACCCTACCTAAGTGGGTAGGTCATGATGTATGTCAATAGAGGAGGTTAGGGTTAACATTAACCCTAACCCTACCCAAATGAGTAGATCATGAGGTAAGTCGATAGAGGAAGTTGTTAATGTTATGGCGATGCCGCTTATGTGTATTTTTCTCATTTTAATTTTGTTTTCATAACCTAAAATTTACTAAGAAGCAATAAAATCGTAGTTCTTTATTTCCATTTTCTGAATGCAATTTGTTTTATTTTGGCCGATTGTTTCAAGTATGGACTCATTTTTTGGGTTAGGGTTAACCTAACCTAACACAAACCCTAACCCTAGAGAAGGTTAGGGTTAGGGTATGGAGTTAGGGATAGGTTTAGAGATAGGGTTAGAGTTAACCCTAACCCTTCCTAAGTGGGTAAGTCATGAGGTATATCAATAGAGGAGGTTGGGGATAGGGTTAGTTTTAACCTTAACTCTAACCCTACCCAAATAGGTAGGTCATGAGGCAAGACAATAGAGGAAGTTGTAACGGTTATGGCAATGCCCATTACATATATTTTCTCATTTTATTTTGTTTTCATACCTCAAAAGCAAATAAGCAATAAAAATCATAGTTCCTTGTTTCCATTTTCTGAAAGCAATTTTTATATTTTGGCCGATTGTTTCAAGTATGGACTCATTTTTGGGTTAGGGTTAACGTAACCTAATTCAAACCCTGCCCAAGTGGGTAGGTCATGAGGTAACTCAATAGAGGAGGTTGTCACGGTTGTGGCTATGCCCTTATGTGTATTTTCTCATTTTATTTTGTTTTCATAACATAAAAGTTATTAAGAAGCAATAGAATTGTCGTTCTTTATTTCCATTTTCTGAATGCACTTTTTATATTTTGACCGATTGTTTCAATTATGGACTCATTTTTTGGGTTAGGGTTAACTTAACCTAACACAAACCTAACCCTAACCAAGCGGGTAGGTCATGAAATATGTCAATAGAGAAGGTTAGAGTTAGGGATAGGAATAGGATTAGGATTAACCTAACCCTACCTAAGTGGGTAGGTCATGATGTATGTCAATAGAGGAGGTTAGGGTTAACATTAACCCTAACCCTACCCAAATGAGTAGATCATGAGGTAAGTCGATAGAGGAAGTTGTTAATGTTATGGCGATGCAGCTTATGTGTATTTTCTCATTTTATTTTGTTTTCATAACCTAAAATTTACTAAGAAGCAATAAAATCGAAGTTCTTTATTTCCATTTTCTGAATGCAATTTGTTTTATTTTGGCCGATTGTTTCAAGTATGGACTCATTTTTTGGGTTAGGGTTAACTTAACCTAACACAAACCCTAACCCTAGAGAAGGTTAGGGTTAGGGTAAGGAGTTAGGGATAGGTTTAGAGATAGGGTTAGAGTTAACCCTAACCCTTCCTAAGTGGGTAAGTCATGAGGTATATCAATAGAGGAGGTTGGGGATAGGGTTAGTTTTAACCTTAACTCTAACCCTACCCAAATAGGTAGGTCATGAGGCAAGACAATAGAGGAAGTTGTAACGGTTATGGCAATGCCCATTATATATATTTTCTCATTTTATTTTGTTTTCATACCTCAAAAGCAAATAAGCAATAAAAATCATAGTTCCTTGTTCCCATTTTCTGAAAGCAATGTTTTATATTTTGGCCGATTGTTTCAAGTATGGACTCATTTTTGGGTTAGGGTTAACGTAACCTAACACAAACCCTGCCCAAGTGGGTAGGTCATGAGGTAACTCAATAGAGGAGGTTGTCACGGTTGTGGCTATGCCCTTATGTGTATTTTCTCATTTTATTTTGTTTTCATAACATAAAAGTTATTAAGAAGCAATAGAATTGTCGTTCTTTATTTCCATTTTCTGAATGCACTTTTTATATTTTGACCGATTGTTTCAATTATGGACTCATTTTTTGGGTTAGGGTTAACTTAACCTAACACAAACCTAACCCTAACCAAGCGGGTAGGTCATGAAATATGTCAATAGAGAAGGTTAGAGTTAGGGATAGGAATAGGATTAGGATTAACCCTAACCCTACCTAAGTGGGTAGGTCATGATGTATGTCAATAGAGGAGGTTAGGGTTAACATTAACCTAACCCTACCCAAATGAGTAGATCATGAGGTAAGTCGATAGAGGAAGTTGTTAATGTTATGGCGATGCCGCTTATGTGTATTTTCTCATTTTATTTTGTTTTCATAACCTAAAATTTACTAAGAAGCAATAAAATCGAAGTTCTTTATTTCCATTTTCTGAATGCAATTTGTTTTATTTTGGCCGATTGTTTCAAGTATGGACTCATTTTTTGGGTTAGGGTTAACTTAACCTAACACAAACCCTAACCCTAGAGAAGGTTAGGGTTAGGGTATGGAGTTAGGGATAGGTTTAGAGATAGGGTTAGAGTTAACCCTAACCCTTCCTAAGTGGGTAAGTCATGAGGTATATCAATAGAGGAGGTTGGGGATAGGGTTAGTTTTAACCTTAACTCTAACCCTACCCAAATAGGTAGGTCATGAGGCAAGACAATAGAGGAAGTTGTAACGGTTATGGCAATGCCCATTACATATATTTTTCTCATTTTATTTTGTTTTCATACCTCAAAAGCAAATAAGCAATAAAAATCATAGTTCCTTGTTTCCATTTTCTGAAAGCAATGTTTTATATTTTGGCCGATTGTTTCAAGTATGGACTCATTTTTTGGGTTAGGGTTAACGTAACCCTAACACAAACCCTGCCCAAGTGGGTAGGTCATGAGGTAACTCAATAGAGGAGGTTGTCACGGTTGTGGCTATGCCCTTATGTGTATTTTCTCATTTTATTTTGTTTTCATAACATAAAAGTTATTAAGAAGCAATAGAATTGTCGTTCTTTATTTCCATTTTCTGAATGCACTTTTTATATTTTGACCGATTGTTTCAATTATGGACTCATTTTTGGGTTAGGGTTAACTTAACCTAACAAAAACCTAACCCTAACCAAACGGGTAGGTCATGAAATATGTCAATAGAGAAGGTTAGAGTTAGGGATAGGAATAGGATTAGGATTAACCCTAACCCTACCTAAGTGGGTAGGTCATGATGTATGTCAATAGAGGAGGTTAGGGTTAACATTAACCCTAACCCTACCCAAATGAGTAGATCATGAGGTAAGTCGATAGAGGAAGTTGTTAATGTTATGGCGATGCCGCTTATGTGTATTTTTCTCATTTTATTTTGTTTTCATAATCTAAAATTTACTAAGAAGCAATAAAATCGAAGTTCTTTATTTCCATTTTCTGAATGCAATTTGTTTTATTTTGGCCGATTGTTTCAAGTATGGACTCATTTTTTGGGTTAGGGTTAACTTAACCTAACACAAACCCTAACCCTAGAGAAGGTTAGGGTTAGGGTAAGGGTTAGGGATAGATTTACAGATAGGGTTAGAGTTAACCCTAACCCTTCCTAAGTGGGTAAGTCATGAGGTATATCAATAGAGGAGGTTGGGGATAGGGTTAGTTTTAACCTTAACTCTAACCCTACCCAAATAGGTAGGTCATGAGGCAAGACAATAGAGGAAGTTGTAACGGTTATGGCAATGCCCATTATATATATTTTTCTCATTTTATTTTGTTTTCATACCTCAAAAGCAAATAAGCAATAAAAATCATAGTTCCTTGTTTCCATTTTCTGAAAGCAATTTTTTATATTTTGGCCCATTGTTTCAAGTATGGACTCATTTTTTGGGTTAGGGTTAACTTAACCTAACACAAACCCTAACCCTAACCAAACGGGTAGGTCATGAAATATGTCAATAGAGAAGGTTAGAGTTAGGGATAGGAATAGGATTAGGATTAACCCTAACCCTACCTAAGTGGGTAGGTCATGATGTATGTCAATAGAGGAGGTTAGGGTTAACATTAACCTAACCCTACCCAAATGAGTAGATCATGAGGTAAGTCGATAGAGGAAGTTGTTAATGTTATGGCGATGCCGCTTATGTGTATTTTCTCATTTTAATTTTGTTTTCATAACCTAAAATTTACTAAGAAGCAATAAAATCGTAGTTCTTTATTTCCATTTTCTGAATGCAATTTGTTTTATTTTGGCCGATTGTTTCAAGTATGGACTCATTTTTTGGGTTAGGGTTAACCTAACCTAACACAAACCCTAACCCTAGAGAAGGTTAGGGTTAGGGTATGGGTTAGGGATAGGTTTAGAGATAGGGTTAGAGTTAACCCTAACCCTTCCTAAGTGGGTAAGTCATGAGGTATATCAATAGAGGAGGTTGGGGATAGGGTTAGTTTTAACCTTAACTCTAACCCTACCCAAATAGGTAGGTCATGAGGCAAGACAATAGAGGAAGTTGTAACGGTTATGGCAATGCCCATTACATATATTTTCTCATTTTATTTTGTTTTCATACCTCAAAAGCAAATAAGCAATAAAAATCATAGTTCCTTGTTTCCATTTTCTGAAAGCAATTTTTATATTTTGGCCGATTGTTTCAAGTATGGACTCATTTTTGGGTTAGGGTTAACGTAACCCTAATTCAAACCCTGCCCAAGTGGGTAGGTCATGAGGTAACTCAATAGAGGAGGTTGTCACGGTTGTGGCTATGCCCTTATGTGTATTTTTCTCATTTTATTTTGTTTTCATAACATAAAAGTTATTAAGAAGCAATAGAATTGTCGTTCTTTATTTCCATTTTCTGAATGCACTTTTTATATTTTGACCGATTGTTTCAATTATGGACTCATTTTTTGGGTTAGGGTTAACTTAACCTAACAAAAACCCTAACCCTAACCAAACGGGTAGGTCATGAAATATGTCAATAGAGAAGGTTAGAGTTAGGGATAGGAATAGGATTAGGATTAACCCTAACCCTACCTAAGTGGGTAGGTCATGATGTATGTCAATAGAGGAGGTTAGGGTTAACATTAACCTAACCCTACCCAAATGAGTAGATCATGAGGTAAGTCGATAGAGGAAGTTGTTAATGTTATGGCGATGCCGCTTATGTGTATTTTTCTCATTTTATTTTGTTTTCATAATCTAAAATTTACTAAGAAGCAATAAAATCGAAGTTCTTTATTTCCATTTTCTGAATGCAATTTGTTTTATTTTGGCCGATTGTTTCAAGTATGGACTCATTTTTTGGGTTAGGGTTAACTTAACCTAACACAAACCCTAACCCTAGAGAAGGTTAGGGTTAGGGTAAGGGTTAGGGATAGATTTACAGATAGGGTTAGAGTTAACCCTAACCCTTCCTAAGTGGGTAAGTCATGAGGTATATCAATAGAGGAGGTTGGGGATAGGGTTAGTTTTAACCTTAACTCTAACCCTACCCAAATAGGTAGGTCATGAGGCAAGACAATAGAGGAAGTTGTAACGGTTATGGCAATGCCCATTATATATATTTTTCTCATTTTATTTTGTTTTCATACCTCAAAAGCAAATAAGCAATAAAAATCATAGTTCCTTGTTTCCATTTTCTGAAAGCAATTTTTTATATTTTGGCCCATTGTTTCAAGTATGGACTCATTTTTGGGTTAGGGTTAACTTAACCTAACACAAACCCTAACCCTAACCAAACGGGTAGGTCATGAAATATGTCAATAGAGAAGGTTAGAGTTAGGGATAGGAATAGGATTAGGATTAACCCTAACCCTACCTAAGTGGGTAGGTCATGATGTATGTCAATAGAGGAGGTTAGGGTTAACATTAACCTAACCCTACCCAAATGAGTAGATCATGAGGTAAGTCGATAGAGGAAGTTGTTAATGTTATGGCGATGCCGCTTATGTGTATTTTTCTCATTTTATTTTGTTTTCATAACCTAAAATTTACTAAGAAGCAATAAAATCGAAGTTCTTTATTTCCATTTTCTGAATGCAAATTGTTTTATCTTGGCCGATTGTTTCAAGTATGGACTCATTTTTTGGGTTAGGGTTAACTTAACCTAACACAAACCCTAACCCTAGAGAAGGTTAGGGTTAGGGTAAGGGTTAGGGATAGGTTTAGAGATAGGTTTAGAGTTAACCCTAACCCTTCCTAAGTGGGTAAGTCATGAGGTATATCAATAGAGGAGGTTGGGGATAGGGTTAGTTTTAACCTTAACTCTAACCCTACCCAAATAGGTAGGTCATGAGGCAAGACAATAGAGGAAGTTGTAACGGTTATGGCAATGCCCATTATATATATTTTTCTCATTTTATTTTGTTTTCATACCTCAAAAGCAAATAAGCAATAAAAATCATAGTTCCTTGTTTCCATTTTCTGAAAGCAATGTTTTATATTTTGGCCGATTGTTTCAAGTATGGACTCATTTTTTGGGTTAGGGTTAACGTAACCCTAACACAAACCCTGCCCAAGTGGGTAGGTCATGAGGTAACTCAATAGAGGAGGTTGTCACGGTTGTGGCTATGCCCTTATGTGTATTTTTCTCATTTTATTTTGTTTTCATAACATAAAAGTTATTAAGAAGCAATAGAATTGTCGTTCTTTATTTCCATTTTCTGAATGCACTTTTTATATTTTGACCGATTGTTTCAATTATGGACTCATTTTTTGGGTTAGGGTTAACTTAACCTAACACAAACCCTAACCCTAACCAAACGGGTAGGTCATGAAATATGTCAATAGAGAAGGTTAGAGTTAGGGATAGGAATAGGATTAGGATTAACCCTAACCCTACCTAAGTGGGTAGGTCATGATGTATGTCAATAGAGGAGGTTAGGGTTAACATTAACCCTAACCCTACCCAAATGAGTAGATCATGAGGTAAGTCGATAGAGGAAGTTGTTAATGTTATGGCGATGCCGCTTATGTGTATTTTTCTCATTTTAATTTTGTTTTCATAACCTAAAATTTACTAAGAAGCAATAAAATCGTAGTTCTTTATTTCCATTTTCTGAATGCAATTTGTTTTATTTTGGCCGATTGTTTCAAGTATGGACTCATTTTTTGGGTTAGGGTTAACCTAACCCTAACACAAACCCTAACCCTAGAGAAGGTTAGGGTTAGGGTATGGAGTTAGGGATAGGTTTAGAGATAGGGTTAGAGTTAACCCTAACCCTTCCTAAGTGGGTAAGTCATGAGGTATATCAATAGAGGAGGTTGGGGATAGGGTTAGTTTTAACCTTAACTCTAACCCTACCCAAATAGGTAGGTCATGAGGCAAGACAATAGAGGAAGTTGTAACGGTTATGGCAATGCCCATTACATATATTTTCTCATTTTATTTTGTTTTCATACCTCAAAAGCAAATAAGCAATAAAAATCATAGTTCCTTGTTTCCATTTTCTGAAAGCAATTTTTATATTTTGGCCGATTGTTTCAAGTATGGACTCATTTTTGGGTTAGGGTTAACGTAACCCTAATTCAAACCCTGCCCAAGTGGGTAGGTCATGAGGTAACTCAATAGAGGAGGTTGTCACGGTTGTGGCTATGCCCTTATGTGTATTTTTCTCATTTTATTTTGTTTTCATAACATAAAAGTTATTAAGAAGCAATAGAATTGTCGTTCTTTATTTCCATTTTCTGAATGCACTTTTTATATTTTGACCGATTGTTTCAATTATGGACTCATTTTTTGGGTTAGGGTTAACTTAACCCTAACACAAACCTAACCCTAACCAAACGGGTAGGTCATGAAATATGTCAATAGAGAAGGTTAGAGTTAGGGATAGGAATAGGATTAGGATTAACCCTAACCCTACCTAAGTGGGTAGGTCATGATGTATGTCAATAGAGGAGGTTAGGGTTAACATTAACCCTAACCCTACCCAAATGAGTAGATCATGAGGTAAGTCGATAGAGGAAGTTGTTAATGTTATGGCGATGCCGCTTATGTGTATTTTCTCATTTTAATTTTGTTTTCATAACCTAAAATTTACTAAGAAGCAATAAAATCGTAGTTCTTTATTTCCATTTTCTGAATGCAATTTGTTTTATTTTGGCCGATTGTTTCAAGTATGGACTCATTTTTTGGGTTAGGGTTAACCTAACCTAACACAAACCCTAACCCTAGAGAAGGTTAGGGTTAGGGTATGGAGTTAGGGATAGGTTTAGAGATAGGGTTAGAGTTAACCCTAACCCTTCCTAAGTGGGTAAGTCATGAGGTATATCAATAGAGGAGGTTGGGGATAGGGTTAGTTTTAACCTTAACTCTAACCCTACCCAAATAGGTAGGTCATGAGGCAAGACAATAGAGGAAGTTGTAACGGTTATGGCAATGCCCATTACATATATTTTTCTCATTTTATTTTGTTTTCATACCTCAAAAGCAAATAAGCAATAAAAATCATAGTTCCTTGTTTCCATTTTCTGAAAGCAATTTTTATATTTTGGCCGATTGTTTCAAGTATGGACTCATTTTTGGGTTAGGGTTAACGTAACCCTAATTCAAACCCTGCCCAAGTGGGTAGGTCATGAGGTAACTCAATAGAGGAGGTTGTCACGGTTGTGGCTATGCCCTTATGTGTATTTTCTCATTTTATTTTGTTTTCATAACATAAAAGTTATTAAGAAGCAATAGAATTGTCGTTCTTTATTTCCATTTTCTGAATGCACTTTTTATATTTTGACCGATTGTTTCAATTATGGACTCATTTTTTGGGTTAGGGTTAACTTAACCTAACACAAACCCTAACCCTAACCAAGCGGGTAGGTCATGAAATATGTCAATAGAGAAGGTTAGAGTTAGGGATAGGAATAGGATTAGGATTAACCTAACCCTACCTAAGTGGGTAGGTCATGATGTATGTCAATAGAGGAGGTTAGGGTTAACATTAACCTAACCCTACCCAAATGAGTAGATCATGAGGTAAGTCGATAGAGGAAGTTGTTAATGTTATGGCGATGCCGCTTATGTGTATTTTTCTCATTTTATTTTGTTTTCATAACCTAAAATTTACTAAGAAGCAATAAAATCGAAGTTCTTTATTTCCATTTTCTGAATGCAATTTGTTTTATTTTGGCCGATTGTTTCAAGTATGGACTCATTTTTTGGGTTAGGGTTAACTTAACCTAACACAAACCCTAACCCTAGAGAAGGTTAGGGTTAGGGTAAGGAGTTAGGGATAGGTTTAGAGATAGGGTTAGAGTTAACCCTAACCCTTCCTAAGTGGGTAAGTCATGAGGTATATCAATAGAGGAGGTTGGGGATAGGGTTAGTTTTAACCTTAACTCTAACCCTACCCAAATAGGTAGGTCATGAGGCAAGACAATAGAGGAAGTTGTAACGGTTATGGCAATGCCCATTATATATATTTTTCTCATTTTATTTTGTTTTCATACCTCAAAAGCAAATAAGCAATAAAAATCATAGTTCCTTGTTTCCATTTTCTGAAAGCAATTTTTATATTTTGGCCGATTGTTTCAAGTATGGACTCATTTTTGGGTTAGGGTTAACGTAACCCTAACACAAACCCTGCCCAAGTGGGTAGGTCATGAGGTAACTCAATAGAGGAGGTTGTCACGGTTGTGGCTATGCCCTTATGTGTATTTTTCTCATTTTATTTTGTTTTCATAACATAAAAGTTATTAAGAAGCAATAGAATTGTCGTTCTTTATTTCCATTTTCTGAATGCACTTTTTATATTTTGACCGATTGTTTCAATTATGGACTCATTTTTGGGTTAGGGTTAACTTAACCTAACACAAACCTAACCCTAACCAAGCGGGTAGGTCATGAAATATGTCAATAGAGAAGGTTAGAGTTAGGGATAGGAATAGGATTAGGATTAACCCTAACCCTACCTAAGTGGGTAGGTCATGATGTATGTCAATAGAGGAGGTTAGGGTTAACATTAACCCTAACCCTACCCAAATGAGTAGATCATGAGGTAAGTCGATAGAGGAAGTTGTTAATGTTATGGCGATGCCGCTTATGTGTATTTTTCTCATTTTATTTTGTTTTCATAACCTAAAATTTACTAAGAAGCAATAAAATCGTAGTTCTTTATTTCCATTTTCTGAATGCAATTTGTTTTATTTTGGCCGATTGTTTCAAGTATGGACTCATTTTTTGGGTTAGGGTTAACCTAACCTAACACAAACCCTAACCCTAGAGAAGGTTAGGGTTAGGGTATGGAGTTAGGGATAGGTTTAGAGATAGGGTTAGAGTTAACCCTAACCCTTCCTAAGTGGGTAAGTCATGAGGTATATCAATAGAGGAGGTTGGGGATAGGGTTAGTTTTAACCTTAACTCTAACCCTACCCAAATAGGTAGGTCATGAGGCAAGACAATAGAGGAAGTTGTAACGGTTATGGCAATGCCCATTATATATATTTTTCTCATTTTATTTTGTTTTCATACCTCAAAAGCAAATAAGCAATAAAAATCATAGTTCCTTGTTTCCATTTTCTGAAAGCAATTTTTATATTTTGGCCGATTGTTTCAAGTATGGACTCATTTTTTGGGTTAGGGTTAACGTAACCCTAACACAAACCCTGCCCAAGTGGGTAGGTCATGAGGTAACTCAATAGAGGAGGTTGTCACGGTTGTGGCTATGCCCTTATGTGTATTTTTCTCATTTTATTTTGTTTTCATAACATAAAAGTTATTAAGAAGCAATAGAATTGTCGTTCTTTATTTCCATTTTCTGAATGCACTTTTTTATATTTTGACCGATTGTTTCAATTATGGACTCATTTTTTGGGTTAGGGTTAACTTAACCCTAACACAAACCCTAACCCTAACCAAACGGGTAGGTCATGAAATATGTCAATAGAGAAGGTTAGAGTTAGGGATAGGAATAGGATTAGGATTAACCCTAACCCTACCTAAGTGGGTAGGTCATGATGTATGTCAATAGAGGAGGTTAGGGTTAACATTAGCCTAACCCTACCCAAATGAGTAGATCATGAGGTAGAGTCGATAGAGGAAGTTGTTAATGTTATGGCGATGCCGCTTATGTGTATTTTCTCATTTTAATTTTGTTTTCATAACCTAAAATTTACTAAGAAGCAATAAAATCGTAGTTCTTTATTTCCATTTTCTGAATGCAATTTGTTTTATTTTGGCCGATTGTTTCAAGTATGGACTCATTTTTTGGGTTAGGGTTAACTTAACCCTAACACAAACCCTAACCCTAGAGAAGGTTAGGGTTAGGGTATGGAGTTAGGGATAGGTTTAGAGATAGGGTTAGAGTTAACCCTAACCCTTCCTAAGT